>PVJS01018730.1:0-17691 GCA_004027185.1 Glis glis | reverse complement strand
TATGTGAATTCATGCTTTCACAATTCAGGAGGCCGGAAGTGTGAACTCAAAGTGTCACCAGGGGCAGGTTCCTTCTGGAGTCTCTGAGAGAGAACCTGTCCCGTGCTTCTCTCCTGGCTTCTGGTGGTTGCCAACTACCCTTGTTCCTCCTGGGCCAGGAGGTGCAGCACTCCATCTCTGCCTCCAGCTTCCCTTGGCCTCCTTCTCTCTGTCCTTTTCTGTCTCTTATAAGGACACCCTGGTTGGATTCAGGGCCTATTTTAATCCAGTATGTTCTCATTTTTGTCCTTACCTTAATTACATCTATAAAGACCCTTTCCAACACATTCTGAAATTCCAGGTGCACAAGAATTTTGGGAGGACATTAATCAATCCATGTCACCTTTCCCAGATTCCAATGGAAAGAGAACTTGGTGCAGTCACAGCAGCAAGAGGAGTCAGCCATGAGGGAAGTTCACACAGGAGTGAAAGGCGTTGGGGGAGGTCCCCACTGACTGAAGTCTTCCACCTCTGCCCAGCTCACCCTCCCCACTCCACCTCCAGCCCCTTCGGGAGCAGAGTGTGAAATGCTTAATGGGGTTGGAGGAGGAGGTCTGCCTCACTCTCCCCCTCAGGAAACTGAAATTGAAGACCCCTCAGTAAGGCCAACCAAAGAAGGCACACAGATCCCCCTGGCTTTAATCCTCAGTGCCAGCTTAGCCAACACCATTTTTAGTTTCTTCTGTGATCTGCTAAGTATCTGACTGACTATCCATTCTTGGCTATCTCTGTGAGGCATGATAGAACAGACCACCCCCAAGACGGCCCTCGTGGTTTCTTGCCTGACATTCTTGCCCACGGGCAGTCCTCTCCCACCTTGAATAGTCCAAGAGGGCATCGCAGCCATGAAAAAGTATGACTTCAGATGCTGGATCATAAGAGTGCAGCTTCTGCTTTGCTTCCTCTTGGTTTATTGGCTCTGGGGGAACCAGCTACCATGACATAAGGACACTCAACTAGCCCCATGAAGATGTCCACGTGGACGGAGACCGAGAGCTCCTATCGATAACCAGAACTGTGCTTGCCAGCCATGTGAGAGAGCTGTCTGGGTAGTGGATTCTCTAGTGCAGCCTTCAGGAGACTGCAGTCCCAGCCAACATCCTGACCAGTCAGCTGAGGCATTCCAAACTTCTGGCTCCTAGAGACTATGTGACGTAGTAAGAGTTTATTATTGTTTTAAGCCACTAAGTTTGGGAGTATTTGTTATGCCTCAAAAGACTAATAAGACATACTCAGCCACATTGTTATTTATTCATCCATTCATTCATTCAACAAATTTTGCAGAGCAAACAAAATGAGATAGACACTTTATAAACATGGTCCCTTCCCTCAAGGAACTGAAAACATGGTAAAGAAGATAAGATTATAGATGCAACTCAATTGAAGAATATGGGACCAAAGGCTTTTGAAAAGGAAGAGGGAGAAGGACACTTCGGGATGAGGGAAGTGCTTTTCAGTTAATGTTCTCAGTTGCAAAAAACAGAGAATGACTCCAATTTCAGTAGAAAAGATTTGTGGGAAGGAAAACTGGAAACTTGCATAAGTGACAAGAATACCAGAGAAGCAGCCAGCTGGAACTAGGAGGCCAGAGAGCGAAGGACACAGTCAGCCACCCCAGGCACAGTCTGGCTTGTGGCCACTGGGCCACACCTGTCATTCACTAAACACGTTCTGCCTCTGCTGGGCCCTCATCCCTCTCTTCAGATGTAAAGCTTCAGGTAGAGGGAAGCATTGGATTGGCCAAGACTACAATGCTTTCCCGTGGTGGCTGGATGCCAGGGGCAGGACAGGGCACCTCTGCCCCACTTCAGCCTCTGAAGGGGACAGCAAGGACCTCTACACAATGCAGGAATTGCCCCACACAGAAAACACGGGAATGCTGAAAGTCCCTGCAGAGAGGGAGGGCCACATGGAGCATGCTGTATGATGGCCAAGAGCTACAGCTCACCCCTCTGCTTCGCCAACCTGGCCCTCAGGCAGCTCAGCTTCCTCATCAAAGAAATGGCACAAAGGTGTTTGTTCCCTCCCTTCTCTTCATCTTCCTCACCACGGTTATGAAGCCTTTTCTCTCTAAGAGAGAAGGACGGAGCTAAGTGATATAGTGAGGACCTGAGCCCCCAGAGGCTCATGCATCCAAGGCCTGGTCCTCGGGCAGCCAGGGTCACAGGGGGGCTTTGGGGAAGTGGTGGATCATGAAGGCTTTGATCTCATCGATGGATTAATCCACTGGCACATTCATAATTGAATGGCTTATTGGGAGGTAGTGGAAACTAGGAGGCGGGGCCTAGCTGGAGGTGTGTCCTAAAGGAGTACATCTTGTCCCCAGACCCCCCCTCCTTCCCAGCTGCCATGAAATGAGCAGCTTTGCTCTACCACGCCCTCCCACCATGATGTTCTGCGTCTCCATGGGCTCAGAAACAATGGCGCCAGTCGTACATGAACTGAAACCCTCTAAAACTATGAATCAAAATAAATCTTTCCTCCTTTAAGTTGTTTTTCTAAGTTTTTTTTTTTTTTTTGTCACAGCCACAGACACCTGGCTATCATGCTAAGGATGGATACCTAAACTAGAATTCATTTCTACAGGTAGAACTTTATAAAGGACTCCCTTGATAAATAGGAATGCCCCATCACAGCCAACTGAGCACATGCAAAGGAACTTATTAGTCTCAGGAGGAACCAATATTGCAAACAAGCTTATGGGGAGCAGACCAGGTTCACCCATCTGCCCACCCGGGCTTCCAGGGGTAATGGTTGATCACAGTGGCCATTCTGTACCTGCTATGAAAACAAGTGGGAGCAACAGGAGTAAACAAAAAGACTTCTGAACAACCACAAAACCTGCAAGGAGGCCAATAGGCTAGACTGTGCCAATCTGCCAAGTAACCCACTCACCAGGCCCTTTGCTATTCCCTGAAGAGGGCTGTCACACTCTCACACAGAGGCCAAATAGGGGACTGAAGGGCCCTGTAGCCTGGCCCCTGCTGTGCCCTGAGCTCTTCACCCCCACCCTCAGACTATGGAATGCACATTTTTAATGTCCCAGCTCCCCCAAGAACTCCTTTTTGATGGCTTTAGCCCACTAATCCATAGCTATCAGTGCTATCTGTGCCAACAGCTTCAGCAGTCAATTATATGCCACCTTGAAGGTTTGCCACACCACAGGCCAACCTCTCAGGGCCAAACCCTACCAGCCCAGATGCTCAGGAGTGCCCATCTCTCCCGTCCTTCTCTGCTCAGGGATGACCTTGGCCAAGGTCGGACAGCTTTGTAAACCCCAAGAGACTTCCTTCAACCTGGTCAGCCTAAGCTTTGTGAAGGCCCAAAGCACCATTTCTAATGTTCTCTCTGGAACTTTAAGCAAAAGCCCAATGGCCTACTGTGTCACAAAAGATGGGGGGCGTCGTGCTCTCAGATGCCTGCAGCAGGTCAGAAACACCTTCGCACCCAGCTCCTCCCTCAGGCCAGGCTCGCCTTCACCTCTGCAGGCACCTGTGCTCAAATCTCACAGCTGCTTTGTGCTTCCTCCTCATGGGACTTCCCTCTGCCGCTTTCATGGGTCCTCTTGAAATCTGGAAATCCTTACCATCATATAAAACTGCCTTCCATGAGGACAGGGCTAGAGAGCTAAACAGCGGGTAAATGAGAGGGTGGGAAGAGAGGTCAGTGGATGACAGCAATCCGGAGGAGGAGAGGGAGGGAGGTCACGTGCTCCGACCTCATTGTCACTCCCCCTCATTTATCTGGCTGTCTTACTCTCGAGGCTGGTCCTGCCATCATCCGGGGGAACTTCACAGATACAAGGACAGTCTTTCAATGCTGTAGCCTCATATCCCTTGACCTGCTCTATTTCCATTGACTCTGGCCCCTTCAAATCTTCATCCCACCTTCTCAACATGCTAAGGCTTGAGAAGTCAATCACCTGCTCTGAGTAAGCCTCAATTGACCTCTTCTTTTTAATTTAATTGACACTTTCTGTCCATAACAAGTTAATTTCTCTCCATCTATCGGATCCCTCTTACTTCGCATCCTTCTGTTTGTAACTGAGACCTCAGAAACCATCCCTTACCTCCTTCCTTGGGGACCCATCACCTCCTCTCTCCTCTCTCAGCAAGTCTCTCCCTCTCTGCTGCCTCTTTCCCACCAGATATATCCTAAACATGTTCAAGTCTCTCCTGTCTTAAAAATAAACCCACCCCTCCAGAAAGCCTTCCTTCCTTACTGGAAAAGCAATCCTGTAGACTCCAAAATCATCAGTATGATTCCTCTATAATAGTCCTTGTAACGCTGCAGTATCACAAAAACTTGCCTTTCTGTCTTCCTGCATTGGATTATAAACTTCTCAAAGGCAAGACCACATCTAAATACAATTTTATATACTTCAGCAATTTCTAGAACACAGCAAACACTGAATAACATTTTCTCGAATGGATGTTAAATGCATAAAACTATCATTTCAGTATATGTTATGACTTGGATACAGTTTCCCCCAAAGGTTCATATGTTGGAACCTTGGTCCTCAGTCAAGTGATGTTGGGATGTGGAGCCTCGTGGGAGGTCCTTAGGTCAATTGGGGGCATGCCCTCTCTGGCTTCCTGTTTTCTGATACAGATCTCTTTGCTCCTATAGGAGCTCCTGTTATGATACTGTTAGGTTCTTACCAGAGGCCAAACCAATTGGGCTTCCCAGTCTTGAATTTCAGCCTTCAAATTTATGATCTAAATGAACCTTATTACTTTATAAAATTAGCCTGCCTCAGGTATTTCAATATAGTAGAAAATGGACTAATACAGTATGGCTATGAGCTCCTTAGGCTGTTCGTACCTTCTATGTTTCTTAGACACTCCACCCCTATAATACAGAGCGTGTGCCAAGCATGTCACTGTTACTTAACAGACTGAACTGAGATGGGGGGAAAGGTTTTGTCATCTCTAAGTTTTGTCATTCTGCTTTGTACATGACTCCAAATCTGAACTTGAAGTTCAACTCTTTTCTTATTCAGATCCACATACTGCTTGGGGATCTTTCTTTTCTTTCAACCTACAGATCAACTAGGTTTAATATGAAACACACTTTCAGAACTGCCTGAACAAGCTCCATGCTTTTTTCCCCCCTGTGCCTTTCCTGGGAGTTTAAGGACTATGAGGGAAAATACAAACAGGAGAAAATGAGATGTGATATTTCTGAGCTGAAATGTAAGTCCCTTGAGAGGAAAAGCCACACTCTTTCCTCCTTTGACTCTTATACAGCACAATGCACACTACATCTTTATCACAGATATCACACAGTATTGCTCAATAAATGTTAATTATTGAGTAATAAGAATAACTCTATCACTCCCCACAGAACTATGAATTTATAATTTAACTGGACCTATGTAAAAGACCCAGTTATACTGTCAGGGTTCTTCAGAGAAGCAGAACAAGGAAAAAGAGAGAGGGAGAATTTAAGGAATTGGCTCGTGAAATCATAAGAGCTGATAAAAATTCCAAAGGGCACACAAGTCTGAGATTGGTAGGTGAGGCCAGCAAGCTAGAAACTCAGGCAGTAGTTGATTCTGCAAGTCTTAAGACACAAAACCTCAATATTGGCTCTTAAGGTCTTCAGTGAGGATGAGGCTCATCTTTATTCTCAAAGGTAATTCCCTAGCCGGGCATGGTGGTGCACGCTTGTAATCCCAGTTCTTAGGAGGCTGAGACTGGAGGATCCGAGTTCACCGCCAGCCTCAGCTACTTAGTGAGGCCTTCCACAACTTAGTGAGACCCTGTTTCCAAAATAAAGAATAAAAAATAGGGTTGGGGGTATAGCTTAGAGGTAGAATGCCCCTGGCTTCAATCCCTGGTACCGCAAAAAAAAAAAAGTAATTCCCTACTTAAATTAACTGTTTGTAGATGTTAATCATATCTGCAGTACATTTTTACTGCGGTACCTATATTAATACTTGATTAATCCTATGGCCTAGCCAAGTGGACACGTAAAACTAACCATCACACCTTGGAAGGAGGTGAAGCCATCAGTGGGAACATCCATAAGGACACAGGGATGTGCCGCCAACCTTGTCCACCACCGACCAATGGGTGTGAGGTCCTGCATCATGGCAGGCTGCATGGGATGCCCATCTTTCCTGATACCTGGACTACAAAGTGTGATTTTAATTTTTAACTTTCCATTAGCTGCTTTCACCCAGTATTGCTGTAGCCTGATTTGGGGAAGACTCTCAAGTTTTAAACAAGAGTCAGGCAGGTTCTCACATTATGTGGACCAAAGAATGGACATCTTGGTGCAGTACAGTACCATCAGCAGTAAGGCAAGTCCTTGAATTCACTCAAACTCAGGTCTTGAGGGAGCTTCCAGGTTATAGCTGTGAGACTCAGTCAATACATTTTTTACTAAGCATCTACTATATGCCGGGTGCTATTTTAAGGGACAAATATGAACAAAACTGACAAAGTCCTTACCTCATGGAGTTTATATTGTAGTAGATCAGATTGCACTCAAAAATGTGTTCAATTACATAGATAGTCTAGGCAGCCCACAAGATTTTTTGTTCATCATGAAGTCAAAAAATTACACAGAACACCACAAGGCAAAAAGAAGCATTATACTTAGAAAGAGAAATGTTCACAAAAGAGACACCAAAACACCACCACAAAATGTACATAAAAGTAGATGGGCAATATGTTTGCCATAATCTCAAGTAGTTAGTCAATTGATCAAAGGGTAGTTATCACTTGGGAGGCTGAGTCAAGAGGATTGCAGGTTCACAGTCAGTCTTAGCAACTTAGCGAGACCCTCAGCAACTTAGAGAGACCTTGTTTCAAAATAAAACAGGGCTGAGAGTGTGGTCAGAGGTACAATGCCCCTGGGTCCAATCCCCAGTACCACATTTTTAAAAAAAAGATATTTATCAAGCATGTTTGATGTCTAAAATAAGTAAATAAATAAGTTCCCACAGTCTGCTTCCATTGATATATGTCAAAGCCCAAACAACAGATGAACTATTTCATGTAAATCTAAGACCCTTACAGATAATGGCTGTGGAAGTCAGGGCTGGTTTCTGCTCAGTCTTGTCCCTTTCTAACTCTTCTTTAGTCCTTCACTTTTACACTGATACAGAAGGGAATGAAGGGAAATCTGTGGCCCCTTTAATCCATTCCACAGGCACTTCCCAGGTAATCTGTAATCTGCTCCAAGGAAGCCCAGCTGCTTGAAGTCTTTGGCTTGAAGCACTAACACGTGGTGGAGTGAGGCTACCCATAGGGTGCCAGGCATCCGGGTAGGACCATGGTGGCTGGGCTCCTGCTACTCTCTGCCTCACAGGGCTGAGCAGAGGAGCCAGAGCCGGTACCCCCTCTCCCTCGGGGTTGATCCAGCCAGATCCTGCAGACAGACAAACCTGGATTAAAGTCCCAGCTTTATGTGACTTTGGTGAAGCTAAAATCATCAAGTCTCAGTTTTGTCATTTGCAAAATGAAGATAATCACACCTTCTTGGAATGACAGAGGACTCATGTGACAATGTAGTAGACACTCAGCCCCAGGAGAGGTGCCACAGCAAGAACTCTATGAAGCAAGCTTGCTATGTCACTATCCCCGAGGTATCACCACCAGCCTCCTCAGTGAGCTGTCATGGAGCCGTCAACTACGTGGGGAGGTGGCAGGCGGGGCTGCTGTTGCTGCTGTGTGTTTTGCAGTAATCCATAGACCCTTGCAGTCCACAGAGAAGAGCTGTGGTTAGCTAGGGAAGTCTGGTAAGTGATCTAATGCAATGGCGCCCTCTCTCCTAGGGGTGATAAAGCAAGGCGCGCAGTACATGAGTGGCTCCAGCTCTCCACACTCTCCCATCCCGCCTTTCCTCTGACCTCCTGGGAAGGCAGGGTACCTTTTAGTGAGTTCACATCACACCGCTGGTCACATGCTCATTGATTCTCTCAGTTTCAGAAAGTTTCTGCCCAGATCATCTTTAATGCAAATTTAAGAAAAAGAGAAGAAAAAATATGAATAAAAAATATCATTGTGATCAAACTCTAAGTTTAGCTTTTAGGACCATACTCATGAGCGGGGTGTCTCAGTGTCCCATCTCTCCTCCCGCCTGCTTGTAGAGCTCCTAAAAAATTCCAGGTGGGTCACATGTGAGCCGACCCCAGCGCATAGCCAGTGGAAATTCCCCAGCCCCGTTCCTGCCCCGGCTGGGTCACTGGCCCCTCCATCTGCGTCATCCTTTGTAAGGAGGCAGCTCCTGTTTTTCAGGCAGTGTGCTACGACCCCAGGGAGCAGACACCTCGGGACTCACCCTGTGTTGTCACATTCCAGCACCAGGCCCCTGGACCATCTCCAGCTCCAGCAGGTGAGGAGTGACCCTTGACCCCTCCCTTGGCTGGGTCGGAGGAGGCTCCCCCACCTCGACCCCACACTATCCATCTCTCTCACATCCTTGCTGCCTCTCAGGGTGCTCTTGTCCTCCTGCCTACTTATGGCCGGCTCCATCCCTTGTCATTCTCTCTGGCCACAAATTCTCATGGGAGAGAAAAGATGGGTGGAGAAAGCCTGGACTTTCACCATAAAGGACCCCACGAGACTCCCAAACCTCACTCGTGGCCATTCTTGTCAAACATTCGTCCGAGAGATCCAGATCGTTGCTGCTACTGCCGCTGCTGAAATTAATGGAATCTGGCAGGAAAACCTTTTGTTTTTCCAATGCTGTGTTTTGCCAAGCAAACACAGGATCTTGTTGAAAATGGCTGCTGTAGAGGAGGCGATTTCGGGGAGATGTGGAAGCTCCCAAACCACCCTCAACCCAGCACATTACATAAGCACACACTGAACCCTCTCTGGTTTGGAGATGCTGGTGACTTTTTTTTTTTTTTAATGCAACTAAAATGTTAAACAGGAAGCCTTTCAGGATCCCTGCCACGGACAATAACCAAGTGCCAATTCCCCTTCTCTCCAATGGAAGCAGCTCCAATCCGGCATTTTGTGACTTGGAGATGCTGATTACAGGCTCAGAGGAATCGAGCCAGAGAACCTGGAGAAAATCTTGTTGCCTCAAAGACAGACTTTTATCCTCCAGATCCCAACACCCATCAATCTGGCCTGAGGTTCCAGTGCCCAAATGGGTGGCCCCAGGGGCGCTGAAAGGCTAGATGGACAGAGACAAACGTGGGTTGCATCAAAAGTGCTCATTTATTTCCTAGGTGAATAAAGAATCCCTTTCCACACACCTTGAATGGGTCCAAACTGCCGTGATCCCCTCCCCCACTATTCTACCTGGCTCGGTCTCACAAAAGAGCTGAAAGAGGGATTGGGTTTCGGCCATCACTTGAAAGGCAGCGTCTGTGCCTCCACCCCACTCGGCCACTATCTGTCCTGCCCCATTGTTATAGGACAGAACACGTGGGAATCTGCACAGTGGCCCCTATGGAGGCCATTGTTGAAACAGAAACTTCACGGCCTACTAGGAAGTCAATGAAGGAGGAATGGGCACCCAACGCAGCCTGTTTCCCCCAGTATCACTGGAGAACAAAGGAGAACCCAGGGAAGGGGACAGAGGAGACCCTCTGTGCCAGTGTGGACACCAGTCACTTCTCAAGTGGCTTTGGGCACATGACTTCAAATCCTCAAAGACAGCCCCAGTCCTCACTGACCTCTGCTTTCTTAATCACCTAGGTTCTGTCACACATGTTACTAGTCACTTATCCCTCCGTGCATCGCCCAGCATGGCAGGTCATGGAATCCCAATGAGCCTCCAAGAGGAGCCTGACATTCCTCCCAAATATTCCACTGTTCCTTGTGTAGAAGGGATTCCCTAAATGTCTATGGAAAGAAGGGAAGAAGGAAGAGAGGGAGGGTGAGAGGGAAAAGGTGAAAGTATTTGTTGGTTAGTGAAATGAAAATGGTAGTAATCATCTACTCACTGGAGCAGGCTAAGGGGGTGCAATCCACACTCCTGGGCCTCACCCGACCCTCTTCACTAGGCAGTGCTCCCAGCCCCCAGCTGCTGTGACCAGGGGCTCACAGTTGCCTCCTTGTTCAAAGACTGCCTTCAACAAAATAGCAGCCACCTCCCCAAGGCCAGTACAACCCTTCTCTAAAGGCAGCCCACAGCCAATGACCATTAACAAGGATGCAAAAGATGGCCCCCTGCCTCAGTGTAGTCCCTGCTGCACTGTGCAATTCAAACTCAGGCAACGGCTAGACTCCAGCTAAGACCACACCCTTGCTTAGCACCTTCTCAGCTTTCTCTGCCTTCCTCACTCCCTGTTTCCTAGGGCGTCCCCCATCAGTCAAGTATGCCGAACCCCTGCAGCCAGCTCTGCTTCAAGGGAATCCAAAGACAACGAGGCCGCATTTGAAAGAACAGAGGAGCTGTCTCATGAGAGGAAAAGCAGGGCTCCCCGTACAATGCTCATTTCTAAATTAATCAATTTTGGTGGGATGGTGTGGGTCAGAGTGGCATAACAGACCCCTTTCTCCATGTTAGTTTTTATGTATCTATAAAGATAAACCAGCATCTCCTTCTTGGTTGACTCATTTGGTGGAATCAACTAGTTCACACACAATTAAGAAAATTAGGAGAGGGCAGGGGCATGTGACCAAGGATGAGCTAGGAGAAACCTTAATGAGGTTTTCAAGATACAAGGATCTGCATCTATTTTATGAAGATTGCAAGCAGGAAACAGAAGACACTCTCGAATCAGGATAGCTTGATGAAGTCTAGCATAGGAACTAGATAAAAAGTGTGGGCAAGCCGGGCACAGTGACACACACCTATAATCCCAGTACTTGGGAGGCTGAGACAGGAGGATCGCAAGTTCGAGACAGACTCAGTAATTTAGCGAAACTCTTAGCAACTTAATGAGATCCTGTTTCAAAATAAAAAAATTAAATAGGTCTGGGGATGTAGCTCAGAGGTAGAGTGCCTCTGGGTTCAATCCCCAACACCAAAAGAGAAAAAAAAAAGTGGGAAAAGTACAAGGAAATCATGAGGCATCGGTATAAATACCCAGGACTGATAACAGAGGTACCGTGACTAACCCAAGGCCTTAAAAGGGGAGAGAGTAGCTGAGGGAAAAGTGTCATAGATTCATACAGCCTGCAGCACCCTTCAGGAACAGAGCCAGAAGAAAACTGCCTGGTCTTACCCTCTGCCCGAAAATACCCATATTTTATCCTCATTATTCTCTGTCTCAGACCAGGACTCCCCAGTAAGAAGCCAAAGGACCTAAAAGGTCAGTCTCCCAGAGCAGAGAACAGAATTGAAAATGGTGGCAAGAGGATCTGGAGAAACAAACAGAAGACAGCCACCATTTCTAAAATTTTATATTTTTAAAAATATTGTGGTGGGCATGGTGGCACAGGCCTGTAATCCCAGTACTGGGGAGGCTGAGACAAGAGGTTCAAGGCCAGCCTCAGCTACCTAGCAAGACCCTCAGCAACTTAGTGAGAACCTGCTTCAAAAATAAAAAGGGCTAGAGGTATAGCTCACAGGTAGAATGCCCTGGGTTCAATCCCCAGTACCCACCCCCCAAAAATCTTTAATTTAAAATAATCTATTTTTAATTGCACTATGCTCTATTCTCAAATATAGAATGATCTCACATCTGTCAGTTTCCAACTCTTTAGACAACTACCAATCTCCTCATGAGTTTATTGGGGTGAAATCATCTAATAAATCCATTCTCGTGCATTCACTTGTTTGTTCAATTTACCATGTACGATGCCAGGAGCTGGGAAGATACAGATGAATGAGACAGATGAGACAGACTCATCCCTTAACCCCATGGAACTTAGATTTCTCCTCCCCTGTCCAACCTGGAACCTCACTACCTGAGAAAAAGTAGGTCCTCGGGGCCCCTCATTATTCCCAATGTCCTTTTAAGGCCTTCAGTATCTTCCATATTCTAAGTGAGATGTTGAAATATTTGTGTGGTGGGTAAGCTCAGGCTTTCAGAGGCAGCCTAATCGGGAAGCCTGTTTCATCCGAAGAGTCAAGAGTCAAGCAGGAGCGATGTGAGCTGGGATCGGAAGCACCTGCAGGTTGCAATGAGGCTGGATCCTACTGCGCAGCAGACATCAGCGTCAGTTCCGGTGACGGCAGAGATGCCTGGGTACTTACTGAACCTGTCTTCCTCCCCTGCTAGACTGTTAGCACCTTGGGGCCACCTCGCCCAGTGTTTGTGGAGAGAACATCTGAGTGACCCAGGGCCCAGTCCTGTCATGAGATCCAAGATCTATGACCTCAGCTCCCAGCTCCTTGACAGGCACTAGATACACACTCATTTAATTATACTAACCTGAATTTTTTAAAAACAAAATCCACTCAGAAGACAAAACACACAAAAAAAGTTCTGCAAGCCAAGGCAAGAGCCCAGGGCTACCATGGCAGCTCTAAAGCAAAACTGAAGGTCTAAGGAGCCAGGTGACCTGGACAGGCAGGGCCGACTGCAAAGACATCTGGGAGTGGAAGAAAACCTTTCATTTATTAGTGGTTTAAGAGTATGAAGGTTGAGGAGACAGTGGGCTTTGTGCCTGCCCCCAGGGTACCAGAACCAACATGGACTTTTTAAGAGGATATATAGGTTGGGCGGGGCCTCTCTGTCATTTTGCTAAGGGCCATGAACTCTTTTGCAGCCTGCATTGCATCAAGACCAGGACAGTATGGCCGAGCAGATGGCTGTGTGCTAGAGGGCAAGGAGCCGGAGTTCTATCTGAGGAAAATCAAGGCCCAGAAAGGCAAATAAGTCCTCCTCCCTCCTGTCTTAGCTAATGTAATAAAGATGTTTATTGTCCTATGGGGGAAAAAAAAGAATACGCAGGAGCAGACTGTATCTCCTCCCACCCTTCTACCTTCAGACTCCATGAAAATCCATGTTGCAAGGGAGTGCAGACAGAACATGCCAGTGATTAGAGGGCCTACCTGGTGCCCAGGTCTCAGAACCACATGGCTCCCAGTGTTGTGAACACAGCCGGGAAGCAGTGAAGAGAAGTCTTTGTGGTTGACAGACCAGGCTCTTGATTCTGGCCCCACCACTAGGCTGGTATTTGGTTTGGGGAAAACTGCCTAACTCCTCACTACCTCAGTCTTCAGATCTGAAAAGATGGGCGCAGTGCCTTCCTTCCAGGCCCTGTGACTACTTCACAAGATAATAATTGAGGTGAATGTAGCCAATGCAGTGCCTCCTGCTGTAGTAGACACTCAATAAGTGAGCGCTACTTCAAGCAGAGGGAAGATGAAAAAAAGTGTCCAATAAAGAGGTCTCTCTCTCTCTCTCTCTCTCCCTGTCTGTCTCTGACTCTCTCTCCTTAGTGAGACCCTCCGCAACTTCGTGAGACCTGGTTTCAAAAATAAAGCATAAAAAAATAGGGCCGGGGGTGTAGCGCGGAGGTAGAACGCCCCTGCGTTCAATCCCCGGTACCGCAAATAAATAAATAAATAAATAAATAAATAAATAAATAAATAAAATTAGATTAAAATAAGAACAAAGTAGTCAATATAGATGTTCCCCACAATGAACACCTGTGATGTCAGGACATCTGTGTTCCTTCCAGTCCCTAAAGTGCTGCTAATTAGTCCAACCTGGGGCAAGCCAGTTAACCTCTCTGGACTTTAGTTTCCTCATCTCTGAGAGCAATGTGGAGAGGAGTGTGTGGCAGGGAAGAGAAGTAAGGAAAATCCACAAGGCTGGATGATCTAAGAATCTTCCAGATGAAAAATGTATGTAGTAGCTATAGCGCTTAACAGGATAATAAGCAGATAATAACAAGATAATAAGCAGGTGGGCAACATTTCTTCATTCAGTCATTCCATTGAATTGATCAAAAAATATACACAATGGTATTTTACTCAGCTATAAAGAAGAACAAAATTTTATCATTTATAGGAAAGTGGATAGAATTAGAGAATATTATGCCAAGTGAGATCAGCCAGTCTCAGAAAGTCAAAGGTTGTATGTTTTCTCTCACATGTGGAAACTAGAACAAAAATAGGAAGCAAAAGGAACTTCAAGCCTGGTGTGGGGGTGCATGCCTGGAATCCCAGTACTTGGGAGGCTGAGACAGGAGGATCACAGGTTCAAGGACAGCCTCAGCAACATAGCGAGACCCTGTCTCAAAACAAACACATAAAGGGCTGGGACTGTAGATCGGAGGTAGAATGCCCCTGGGTTCAATCCCCAGCACCACAAAAAGGGGGGGAAGGGGTTCAGTCAAATGAGGAAATAAACCAATAGAATAGTGGAAGGGAATGAAGGAGGAGGCAGGGCGGGGAAAAGGGAGGATTGAGGGAGGGAACAGTTCAAATAAGGCTATGTCCATACAAGGAGGTTTCACTACCAATCTCACTACAGGTATGAGAGGAAGGAAGTGGGAGGGGTACACAGAGGGAAATTCACCAAGTGCCGCGTGCGTGTATGTTTGTATCACTTTGAATCTCACTCTGATGTATAATTATACTGCACTAATAAAAAGAGTTAAAAGGAATAAATAAATAAATAACTACAAGTTGATTTCAAGCTCAAGAGAAAGATTTTATTTTTTCATTTCACTACTACTCATTCTCTTATGACCAGGCCCAATAAATGTGGTTTCCATGGCTCAGTAGTCCCTCAATGATAGTTCATTTTTTAAAATTTTTTCCTTTTATGGTACTGAGTATTGAACCCCTGGGCATTCTACCTTGGAGCTACACCCCCAGCCCTATTTTATTTTTTATTTTCAAACAGGGTCTCACTAAGTTGTGAAGGGCCTCTCTAAGTTGCCAAGGCTGGTCTCAAACCTGGGATCTCCTGTCTCATCCTCCCAAGTACTGGGATTACAGGTGTGCACCACCAGTCTGGCTTTTTGGTAGTTCTTGACCTCAAAGAAGTTTCTCCGCCACCTTCCCTTCCTTCCTGGGTCTACCTCCCAGTTCACCTGCGCAGCCATCCTCGAAGGAGAAATGAGGACCCAAGATTTTTAAAAACAGAATCCCACAGGACAAAGGGTTGTGGTTACATGTCCTGCCCACCACTTGTTTTTTCTATGAATTTCTCAGCTGAGACTGATGATTGCCCAGGAAATTCAGGGCCCAGCCCTCTTTGACCATGCCTGTAACTGGCAGAACACAATGCTCGTGCCTGAGGCAGAATCTTGTCACTGAAAATACCCTGCATTCCTGAGCGACAACAAAAGCTCTTTCCTCAAACCCATGGATAGCCAAGCTAAAAACAGTAACCAGCAGCTTCAAACGGCACAGGCAACCCAGGTAGAGGGGCCTGAAAACAGCATGCCACGCTGAGCCATCTGCCCTCTTGGCCCGCCCTGGCTCCCCTCTTCCCAGCAGCGCTGGACGTCTTAGTGTTGCGCATGGCGGGGCATTTACAGCAGTAAGAGTGAGTACCAGGCAGGTGGGCATCTTGGATTGGAAAAGCAGAATTGCCTGATGAGGGGAGGTGACGGAGGCCTGCCTCAGGTACCCACAGCCCCCATGTTGTTTGGCTCAGGATGTGGAGATCTTTCCAGAAGAGGTGACAGAGGCAGGGGACGGCTGAAACCGTACTGCCCACCAGCAGAGATATCTGGTAGTTGAAGCAGGTTTTAGATACACATTCACCCCATCTCTGGTAGGTGTTATAGTCAGATATAAAATGTCCCCTAAAGAGCTCATTTGTGAATGTTTGGAGCTGATATAATGGAGTCATGAGGGTTGTAATCCCACCAGTGGTAAATCCATTGTAATGGATTTATCTGGGTGATGACCCAGGCCAGCCCGGTGTGGCTGGAGGTGGGTCCCTGGGGGTACAGCCTTGGGGATTATATAAATGGCTCTTCCTCTCCCTACTCTCTTTCTTGCTTCCAGTCTCCATGATGTGAGCACAGCCCAGGTGTTCTCCCTCTCTCTGCCTCCTGCCGCCATGCCCTGAAATCCGTGGTCCCTGGCCTCACATGGGCTGAACCTGAAACCATAAGAAAATCAATCTTCTTTCCTCTAAGTTATGTGGTCAAGTCTTTAGATTATGACTGTGAGAATGCTGACCGGAACAGTAGGTGAGCATGCTGGGTCCACTCTAAGAACAACAGTTGAGAGTTGTGTCTTCCAGGAAGAGGCCAAGGATTTACCAAGCTCTGCTCCATCCTACAAGCACAGTCTCAATAACTTGACTATTACGAGTCTCCAGCCCCCACCAGTCCTCAACCAGCCCTGCACTGCATCGTGCCTACGTGGACCAATGGCCTTACTGCATCGTACTGTAATTGCCCATTTTCCTATTAAATAGAACTCCTTGAAAGCAGAGACTATATCCTACTCAATACTATTCCACAGGAAATAACCCAGAGAGCTTCATGCATGGTCAGTACTCAGTAATGGGGTATTTTTGGGGAGTGGGGACAGGGGTTTGTATTGAGGATTAAACCCAGGCACAGTCTACCTCCTAGCTACGCCCCCAACCCTTTTTAATTTTTTTTAAACGGGTTAATGCTAAGTTACTTAGTCTCACTACATTGCTGAGGCTGACCTCGAGCCTGTGATCCTTCTGTCTCAGCCTCCCAAGTACTAGGATTACAGTTGTGTGCCAACACACACGGCTCAGTAATGTTTTTTATTTATTTATTTATTTTTTGTGGTACCAGGGATTGAACCCAGGGGCTTTCTACCTCCGAGCTACATCCCCAGCCCTATTTTTATACTTTATTTTGAAACCGGGTCTCACAAAGTTGCGGAGGCCTCACTAAGTAGCTGAGGCCGGCCGCGAACCCGGATCCTCCGGTCTCTGCCTCCCAAGTACTGGGATTACAAGCATGTGCCACCACGCCCGGCCTAGTAATGTTTTTTAAATGGTTGAAAATCCAGGTGAAACCTTTCCACTGTGTTGAGACTAGAATCTCCTTGAGGGAAGGTACTTGTCTTAGGGCCCAGTGTTGTTTGTTGAGATTTCATGCACTGATTCAAAAACCAACCTATAGACTCTCCATAGATATTAATTCAATGTTGTGGTTGAATCTTATGGGGATCACTCATTTAATTATAAATCTTATTTCTAAAGGAATAGAGATGAATTACATACACAGAGAGATTAAGAAAAATAAGTGAGAAAATAGAGTGAAGAAAATGTAAGAGTGGAAAATAGGAAGAATCCAAGGGTGAATTACTAATTTGTATACTTTCAGAAATGAACCACAATTTGATTCTAAACTTTCAAGATAAAAAGAAAATGTGAACAATCACACAAGTTTCAATATCCAAAGTCAAATAAATAATAAAGAAAGAAATGAAATCCTTTGAATCCGGTGTCTTAAACATGCATCTTGGGCACAACCCGGGTGAGGAGGAAGTGTGAGTGTTTCAGCAAAACCCATCCACCAATGAAAATATAGGCCAATGTTCATGGCCTCGTCAACATGAGCTAGGGAGTGCCATGTGTCCGTTTGAAGCATGACGGGTTACTACAAACTAAAAAGAGAGTAAGAAATGAAAGTCAAAAGCTGATGAAAACGCCGGGCGTGGTGGCGCACGCTTGTAATCCCAGTACTTTGGGAGGCGGAGACTGGAGGATCCGGGTTCGCGGCCAGCCTCAGCTCTCTCTCTCTCTCTCTCTCTCTTGTCTCTCTCTCTTTCTCTCTCTCTCTCCTTAGTGAGGCCCTCCGCAACTTCGTGAGACCCGGTTTCAAAATACAG
>PVJS01018729.1:0-34539 GCA_004027185.1 Glis glis | reverse complement strand
TTTTTTGTTCTTTATTTTGAAACCGGGTCTCACAAAGTTGCAGAGGGCCTCACTAAGTAGCTGAGGCTGGCCGTGAACCCGGATCCTCTGGTCTCAGCCTCCCAAGTACTGGGATTACAAGTGTGCGCCACCACGCCCGGCTCTTCTAGTGCCCTTTCGTTAGGTCACAGGTGCATCTTTCTTCCAAGAAGATAATTCTTAGATGGCCTAGAAAAATCTTAGCACCTGTCCAAGGTAAGTGTGATCTCCATTTTGAAGTCAGCAAATACTTCCTCTGGTCCTGCTCTAGGCCGGGCCCTGTGTTGAATTCCGGGCGCGTGCTTCCTCCCTTCCTCACGCAGCTCAGCACGGTGACCAGGTGGGAGCGAGTGGCCACCTCAGTTTCCATCCACTGCATCCTCATCCACCTCCCTCATCCCCCACACTCCTGCTCGGACTAGACCTGACTCCCTGCCCACAGAGTAGTGGTACGCACTCCACTGCCTGGGTGCTAGGCGCTAGGTGCTTTACTTACATCACCTCGTTTGATACTTAACACTAACACTGAAATAGAGATTATTAACTCATTTTATAGATGACTCTGAAGCCAAATGAGGTAGAGATTTTCCAACTAGAAAGTGGTTGCCACCAAGTGTTGATTATAAACACTGCATAGTCCCTCCCCGGGGCCCTGGCATCCAGGCCCTGCCGTGTCTCCTGCCAGGGGCTGGGCTCTGCTCTGGAGGTAGAAGTCCGGCTGCAGCCGCACACTGTGGTGTGGCCTCGGCCTGCTGTGCCAGGTGGCATGTGCCGAAGGGGGCGTGCTGGTGCCTGCCCTGGCCCAGCTGTCCGTGGGCTTGCTGCGCCTGTCCAACACTACCCTGCAGATGGCTTTCTGCCCCAGCCCAGGGCAAGACCACTGTCCCCAGCTCTCCATTCTAGTTGCTCCTCTGCCTTCCAAAGGCATCGTTCTCAGGCAGCTTTTCTCCACGTGGTGGTCAAATGGGCACCAGCAGCCCAAGCCTGGCATCTTCCCCACTTAGCAACCACAGCAGATAGATGCCCTTTCTTCCCAAGAGGGCCAGCAAATGCCCCTGGCTTACAGCTCCTCGGCTCTGACTGGCCTAGCTCAGTCAACAAGCCCACCTCCCATGTAATCCTTCTGCTCGAATTGGACAGATTGGAGTCACATGTCCACCCTGGAAAAGAGGATGGCTCAGCATCATCTCACCGACACCGACTGCACATGGGCCAGCAGCTTCCCATAGGAAACCCAGGGCCCTCTTACCTGAGAAGGGACAGGCAAAAACTGCCAACACACATACAAGCATATCAAGCTGAGCGTGGTGGTGCACGCCTATAATCTCAGAACTTGGGAGGCTGAGACAGGAGGATCACAGGTTCGAGGCCAGCCTCAGCAACCTAGTGAGACCCTGTTTTAAAAAAAGGGGGTTGCTGGAGGTGTAGTTTGGAGGTAGAATGCCCCTGGGTTCAATCCCCAGTACCACAAAAATTTAAAAAAAGCCAGGCATGGTGACGCACGCCTATAATCCCAGTAGGCTGACAGGAGAATCATAGGTTCGAGGACAGCCTTAGGAAGTAGTGAGACTCTCATCAACCTAGCGAGACCCTGTTTCAAAATAAAAATAAAATAGGGCTGGGAATGTAGCTATGAGGTAGAATGCCCTGGGTTCAATCCCCAGCCACAACAAACAAACAAAAACAGTAGCACACCTTAAGACTAGGTAATAAGACAAATTCACAGCAACATTTAAAGTTCACTACACACTATGAAAATGCAAAGGCTGAATGAAAATGGAGCTGTGTAGCTTGGAGGTAGGCTGTCCCTGAGTTCAACCCCAAGAAAGGAAGAAAAGAAGAGAGAAAGAGGGGAGAGAGAAAGAAAGAGAAGAAGGAAGGAAAGAAGGACCCTCCAGGCAGACAGAACAGCTCAGACAAAGCTGAAAGTCTTGAAAGAGGTAGGAGCCAGGCGTGGAGGCGCACACCTGTAATCCCAGTACTTGGGAGGCTGAGACAGGAGGATCGCAGGTTTGCAGGCAGCCTCAGCAACTTAGTGAGGCCCTGTTTCAAAATAAAGAATAAAAAATAGGGCTGGGGGTGTAGCTCAGAGGTAGAATGCCCCTGGGTTCAATCCCCAGTACCACACACACACAAAAAGAGGAATAAAGGTGTGACTACAGATCTAACAGGATAGGTGCTGGAGGGGTTTGACCAGGGCTGAGACTTCCGGTCTTCTCAGACCCCATGCGGCAGGAGAGTACCACGTTCCCCAAGGAGGCTGGGGCTTGTGAGGCAGTGGGAGAGACTTCCAGAGCCCATTATTCCTCCTGGCAAGGAATTCTGTCCAGCTTCCAAAGATGCCCTCGAACAGGAGGGCACAGGCTGCTTCCCCACCCAGACCCTCCCTTTCCTTGAGAGCAGGATCTGCTCCAGATTGCCCTTGCTTAGGCTTTCTAATCTTTATTCTGTTTCTAAATGGGGGAGTCTCCTGGGAGCCCCAGGCCCTTGCCAAGCGCTCCATCTGTATTTAATCAATCCCTTCTCTGAAATCCAATCCGTCATAAATTCCAGCCTCACAATAAACACGCGGAGAGGTCTGCAGGCACTGGCTCTTATAGTGAATGAGAAACAGGATCACTGCCCAAACTATTGAATCTAGAACAATGGAAATCCAGGGAGGTGCCTGCCAGAGGGGCAAACATCGAAGGCTAAGCTGGTGACGTGAGGACTTAGCCTGAGTGTCAGCTCTCCCAGCAAGCTGGCGCTGGCTCAGCCTGGCCTCCTCACCTGCATTAGCTCTTGGAGATGGAGTATATATCTGCTCAGCGTGATGGAGGTGCCTTCACAATCCTCAAAGATCTGCAGAATAAGCTGGGCATGTTGGTGCACGCCTGTAATCCCAGTACTTGGGAGGCTGAGACAGGAGGATTGCAGGTTTGAGACCAGCCTCAGCAACTTAGCGAGACTCTCAACAACCTAGCAAGACCCTGTGTCAATAACAAAAAATAAAAAGGGCTGGGGGGTGTGGCTCAGAGGTAGAATCCCCCTGTGTCAATCCCTAGTGTCTCTCTCTCTCTCTCTCTCTCTCTCTCTCACACACACATACACACACACACACCCCTTCAGAATCTCCTCCCAGCCCTCCAATGAGAGGCTACAGCCTTCATCTGTCACCAACACTTACTTTAATGTCAAAAAGAAATCCCAGGCACACTTGCTACAGATGCAGATCACCCAGGCTCTGTTGGTGTGGATCTGGCCTCGCCCTATTCCTGGTTGGGTCCTGACCCTTGCAGGGACAGTGCTGCTATGTACCTTGGGACCTGTGGCATGTGTGACAGAGGCCACCTGGGCTTAGAGGGCAAAAATACCAGTGCTCCTTGACAAAGCTTTTAATTATCTCTGATAGTTGTTCACAGCTTTAGACGTGAACAAGCCCCGTACTCCCTACACTGACTCAGGGGGCCTGTTTCCCATCTGAACGAAGGGATCAGCTGTAACAGAAGTCCTTGCTACTGTGAAGGGACAGGACCCCTTTAAAAACCTGAGCCACCTGGGTGTGGTGGCACACTCCTATAATCCCAGTACTTGGGAGGCTGAGGCAGGAGGATCGCAGATTCAAGGCCAGCCTCAGGAATTTAGTGAGACCTGATTTCAAAATAAAAATTTAAAAGGTCTGGGAGTGTAGTTTAGTGGTAGAATGCCCCTGGGTCCAATCCCCAGCACCACAAATAAATAAATAAATAAATACCTGAGCAAAGCTATGGATCCTTTCCTCATAAAACACCCACACATACACGTACATACACACATGCACATATGCATACATGCATATAACACATGTGTTCGCATGTATACATGCATGCATGCATATATGTGTGTATGCATCCAAGTGCATGCAAATGCATGCACACATGTACCTAACACATGCACATACGTGTGAGCAAAAATATGCAAGTACATACACCCATACACACACACTCACAGTTTCACCCCCAGTTTCAGGGGATCACAGTCCCTAGGTCCAGGCAGCCTGGTCCCAGGTGATTCTGAGTCCTGCCCCCTCCCCCTTAATGCTCTCTGAAGTTGTTTGTGTACAAAGCAGTGTCCCCAGTCACAAAGCATTTTCCAATCTCCTATTTTGAGGTTCACTGAGGAGGATTTATTACCTCCTTTTCTGTAGATGAGAACAAAAGCCCAGAGTGGGGTCAGGACTCACAGGAAATCAGCAAAACGGAGACAAGACCTCAGGCCTTCTAATTCCCAGCATGGAGCTCACTGGACTCTGACTCCGGCCCTGTTTCCTCTGACTTTTTTTGGCTTTCGCCCCCTTTCAATGCACAAAACAAAACACCTCATTCTCCTCAACCCAGATATTTCTAATAACTTTCACTGAAGGGAGGGGAACAGAAATCTACTTCTCCACCTTTTGAGGTCCACTGGATCTGGGACTAAGAAGGTGTTAAGTTTTACTTTCAATCACTCAAAATAGAATTTGAATTCTGAAAATCTTAGTTGTCTAATTTCCCAGGGAGACACTGAAAACCACATGGCTTGTGGCATCCCCAGCACAAAAGCAAGGACGGTCTCTTCTCTTCCGAGCAAGAGTGGTTGGTCTGGAGTCCCCAGCCCCTTTGCTTGGAGGATGTGCCAGACTCCTACCCCAGGGAGGAGAGCCTGGCTCAGTTCACAGGCCCCCACCAGCCTGCAGCTGCGCTTGCCTAAAGGTTTCAGGAACCTTTAACTTTGGCAGGGATTTGGGGTGAACTTTAGGGAATTGCTGGATCCACGTGATGACACAGTCCCCAGTGTCTTCTTAGTTTGGAATTCACAATGCAATGTCTCAGTGTGCATCTCAAGGGCCATGCAGCCACGGCAGCCACTCCCCTTCCTGGTTCGCAGATCTCTCTCTCCTACCTGGGAGCTGGGGAATGTGTTTCAGCCTTGACCAATCAGGCCTGGCTTACATGAGTGATACAAAATTGACATTTTTTCTTTTTTCTTTTCTGGTACTGGGGATTGAACCCAGGGGCATTCTACCTCTAAATTACACCCCCAGACCTTTTTATTTTTTTATTTTGAAACTGGGTCTCACTAAGTTGCCCAGGCTGACCTCGAACCTGTGATCCTCCTAGCTCATCCTCCCAAGTACTGGGATTACAGGTGTGTGACACCATGCCTGGCTTTGACATTTCTTTATAACCCAGGTCACTGGTCTGCCGTGCGCAGTGAAGAGTGGCCATCAGGCCAAGGTCTTCTGTGAGAAGACAGCTGTTGTGCTTTATGGCTCTTGGCCCTCTCGAGCCGCTCAGAGCCTGTCTGCTTTCCAAGCCAGTCTTTGCAGCCCTCAATGGGCGGCCAGTAAATTCCCTTTTGGTCTCAGAGAGCCTGAGTCTGTGCCTGTTACCTACAACAGGCAGTGTGTGTGGTGCGCACATGTCATCGGGACCTTGCACGAGTTTTGCATGCAAGTGTGGTCCACGTCAGTGACACATTGCTGCTTCTGCTGGCAGTGAGGGGTGGAAGGGAGACTCCGTCTTGGGGACACAGGGAGACAGAACAACAGAGATTGTGGTCACAAGCCAGAGATGGTTCCCTACCTCTCCAGAGGAGGGTATTGAGGAAAGAGTCCTAAGCCTGCAGATCCCCTGTCAGCCCCAGTGTGCCACCAACAATTTCTTTTGACACCCCTTCCCCCATTACCTGGGGCCCAACTTCCCCATCTGTACAGGAGGAGCTGGGTTCGTTGGATCCAGCGAGCAGGGTTGGGGGGTGATGATCCTTGTTTTTTTTAATTTTTAATTATTATTATTATTATCATCATCTTTTCAGGGGCATTCTATCTCCAAGCTATACCCCCAGTCCCATTTTATTATTTATTGTGTGTGTGTGTGTGTGTGTGTGTGTGTGTGTGTGTGTATGTTACTGGGGATTGAACCCAGGGACATTCTACCTCCGAGTTACACCCCTAGTCCTATTTTTTATTCTTTATTTTGAAACCGGGTCTCACTAAGTTGCGGAGGGCCTCACCAAGTAGTTGACACTGGCTGTGAACCTGCAATCCTCCTGTCTCAGCCTCCCAAGTACTGGGATTATAGGCATGTGCCACCATGCCTGGCTATTTTTCTTTTTTATTTTTGGGGGTACTTGAGATTGAACCCAGGGGCATTCTACCAACAAGCTACACTCTAGCCTTTTTTCTTTATTTTTTTTTTTTGAGACAGGGTTTTGCTAAGTTGCTGAAGCTAGTCTCCAACTTGTGCTCTTCCTGTCTCCCAAGTCCTGGGACTACAGGCCTATGCCACCTGGCTGGGTGACCCTTCTAACTATTCAGCTTCCTCGTCAGTTTCAAGGAGGCCCTGCCCACTTATCATTCACACCCCAGGTGCTCTGAGCCTGTCCACCATAATCTCTAACTCCAAACATGCCTCACCTCTCTCTGTCTCTCTCTCCACCCCTTGTAAATTCCATGACTCAAAGTCAAAGCTTTCCCGGAATGCTTTCCCTTTAGCTTTTGCCTTCCTGCCTTTAGAAAATGGATTTACATAAAATAACCAGAAGGGATTTCTAGAACTGCTTCTTTATTCACCAGCGGCCCTTCTGGGCCAAGATGTTTCCTTGATGGACTGTGATCCTTCAGCCAGTAATTTAATTGGTACCTGCTTGGAGAAATGTCTCCAATGGAGGTTTACAGGGGAGCGGCTCAGAAAGGGATGTTTCGTCTCTGTGCAGACGCCTGGAGTCCCTGGCGTGTCCTTTTGCTCAGCATGTAATCTAGTATATCTTTAATAAGTGGAGTCAATTCACTTTCAAACCCCTTGTAAAATCCAGCCTTTTAGTCATTCTGACCAGAAGCATTCAAATTGCAATATGAATAGATAGCCCCAGCAGCACGGGAGATCTGCCCAGGATACCGGGTTGGCGGGCAGAGGAGGAGGCATTGATGGCCCGGGAGGCCTCTGCCCAGACAAAAGCAGCAGCATCAGGGCCCTGGAGAATCCTGCTGACTCAGTTCCTTCCTCTACCTGCCAAGGGACCTCCCAGGAGGATTCGGGAAACCACAGGATCACAGCTGAGCTGAAAGGCTCTGGGAAATCCATGGGTCTAGTAGGCTAGCTGCATAGACAAGACAGTGCCCAGATAAGGCAGGCTGATTAAAGTGACTGAGGCTGCACGGGGAGTTAGTAGTGGCAGAGCCTCTTGGTTCCCGTGTCTTGTTTTTCTTGTCTTCCCCCCAGTGGTGAAGGTAGGCACGTGGACATCGAAAGGCTTGGGTTTGAATACTCATTCCACCATTTATCCCTTATAAGCTGTGGGACCTCAAGAAAGATATGTAGACTCTATGGCCTCAATTTTCTGCTCTGTAAATGGGCATGGTTGCTATGAGGATGAAAAGAGGTCAGGCATGGAAAGTACTTAAAACGCTTCCAGGTGCACACCTGTAATCCTAGTACAGGGAGGCTGAGACAGAAGGATCACAAGTTCGAGGCTAGCTTCAGCAACTTAGTGAGACCCTATTTCCAAATTAAAAAAAAAATCAGTCTGGGTGTGTAGCTTGGAGGTAGAATGCCCCTGGGTTCAATCCTCAGCATCACAGAAAACAAAACAAAACAGCCAGGTGTGGTGGCGCACGCTTGTAATCCCAGTACTTGGGAGGCTGAGACAGGGGGATCCGGGTTCGCGGCCAGCCTCAGCTACTTAGTGAGGCCCTCCACAACTTTGTGAGACTCTGTTTCAAAATAAAGAATAAAAGAATAGGGCTGGGGGTCAGCTCAGAGGTAGAATGCCCCTGGGTTCAATCCCCAAAAGAAATAAAAAAAGAAAAGAAAAGAAAACAACAACAACAAAAAGAGTTCCAGGCATATAGTCACTCAACAAATATGTGTTATTACAGTAGAGAGAAATAGAGCAAACAGGCGGAAGAGCTTCCAACTGGCAGAGTCAGAGAACTGGGATGACCTCCTCATAAGTGAAGGGATTTCTTCCCTATGAATTTTAAGCCCAGTCCAGGGTGAAGGTCTTAGTTCTGAAGTCATAGCAGGGGGATGGACAGAATGGCCATTGTTTTCATTGCTCCTCTTCACAATGACTCTGCATTTATTCTGCAGCTGCCTGGGTGCCAAGCAGCGTGGGGTCCACTCTGGGGAGTCGAGAACAGCATACTTTGAGATCTGTATCCACAAGGACAGATCTCACCTCTACCAAGTGGCCTGCGGCAGAACTGCATGGGCTGCCAAGGTTCCTTTTTTTTTTTTTTTCTTTTTCTCTGCAGTGTTGGGATGGAATCCAGGGCCTCAGGCATGCTAAGGCAAGCCCTTTGCCACTGAGCTACACCCCCAGCCCTGAGGTTCATCTCTGTGGTTATACAGGATGCCTTTCTCGGCTGACTTCAGCTCAGACCCTCAACTCTTCTTTTCTCCCTCGGTGCTCAGGCATGGAGGAAAGAGGAAAAATTTCTACTCAGGGCTCAGTGAGGCTTCAGCCCTCTGCTGGCTCTGGGGGAGACTCCAGGGAGAGGTAGTGGAACCCTGGGCTACGTGTCACAACACTTGGATTCTAAAACTAGGCCAAGTCATAGGGCCTTGGTCTTAACCATCCGTCAAGCACAGGCATTGGTAGAACGACCTCTCCAGAGAGCTAGGCGGTGAGGAGTTATTTAGGGAAATGGTGCATGCACATTCCTATGGCCCAACAATTCCAGTGCTGAGTCGGAGCCCCCAGAACCTCTCACAGGCACAGGAGAAGAACGGGGGATGTTTGCTCCAGCTTCAGCAACTTGGTGACACCCTGTGTCAAAATTAAAAAAAAAATTAGAAAAGGATTGGGATGTAGCTCAGTGATAGCGCGCCTCTGGGTTCAACCCCCAGTACTGCAAAATAATATAATAATAGTAATAATAATGGTAAAAGTAAGGCACAGACACACTGTCCACCATGGGGCCACCATAAAATGTTTTAAATGTATATATATATAAACGTGCAATGTATGTGTACACACATATATGCGAAAAATTTTAGAAAGTAATTTGGAAAATATGCAAATTTCAGGGTTTGGGAGAAAATAAAGGATCATGCCCAGACTGGAAGGAGACTCCATGTGCGGAGAAAAAGCCCAGCGTTATGTGCATCTCAGGTGAAAACAAAATAACTGAAGATGGTCTGGGCCTACCCTCAGGATCATCCAACAATGCCATTTTGAGGGAACCAATGATGGATTCCAGAGGAAGGACTGGGCAGAGAGGCCAGACGCAATCCATACCTGAGGCAAGGTGCGCAAGAGCCAGAGCAGCTCTAGAGAGCGTAACACACGCCGATAAAGCCCCATCTGTTGTGAAATCTATTTACATAATCTGATGATGAGCCCCCGCCCTTGTCTGATACTTCCTCGTTCATTGGTAACCTGGCAGTTTCCCCACCACTTATCTGTTGCTTCTTTAAGGCCTTATCATGTACAACTGTGTTTGATTTTCTGAGTTCTGGAAACCGTCATAAATAAACAATGATGAGTGGGGCTGAGAGCGGGGAGGGACCTGGGTGATGGCAGAGTCTGGGGACCTGCTGGTTCTGGGGCGTCCCATCCCACACCGAGGAGGAGTGTCTGCAGGAGTGTGGACTGGAACTCAGGAATTTTTGCCCTGAGTTTTAGATTTTACTCAGGGCCTAATTTTCATTTGGTCTAGGTGTAACTTGAAAACCACTGGCCTTGCTCGGGGCCAATCTCAACCATCTTGACAACTCACAAATGCAAAACAGGTCCAACTGCAAAAGTGTCAGGAGAGAGGTGAATTGTTGTGGATGCTTCTGCGCACAGGGCGGAGGGGTCCCATCGTATATTAGATCGCAGCCTATTCGACAGCCTGCATAAGCTCTTTCCTTACCACTCCGCTGCTCAGAGCAGTGGCTATGCCTCTCCCTGCCTCCACAACACCCCTTTTCTTTTTTCTTTCTTCTTCTTCTTTTTTATACTAAGGATTGAACCCAGAGGCATTTAACCTTTAGGCTACACACACACCCAGCCCTTCTTATTTTTATTTTTAAATTTTTATTCTGAAACAGGGTCTCACTAAATTGCTGAGGCTAGCCTTGAACTTGCAATCCTCCTGTCTCAGCCTCCCAAGTACTGGGATTACAGGCATGCACCACCATGCCTGACTCTTTTTTTTTTCTCTTCTTTTCTTTTCTCTTTTCTCCTGGAGACGGACAGGGGCATTCTACATCCAAGCTATCAAGCTATATCCCTGGCCCCCTTTTTTTTTTCTAATTTTGAAACTTGGTCTCAGCTGGGCTGTGGTGGCACATGCCTGTAATCCTAGTACTTAGGAGGCTGAGACAGGAGGATCAAAGGCTTGAGGACAACCTCAGCAACCTAGTGAGACCCTGTTTCAAGAAAACAAAATAAAATAGGGTTGGGGGGTGTAGTTCAGGGGTGGAATACCCCTGGGTTCAATCCCCAGTACCACCAACACACACACACACACACACACACACACACACACACACACACAAAACAACAACAATAACAAAACAGTCTCATTAAGTTGCTGAGGGTCTCGTTAAGTTGCTAAGGCTGGCCTCGAACCTGCAATCCTCCTGTGTCAGCCTCCCAAGTACTGGAATTACAGATGTGCACCACTGTGCCTGGCCCCAATACCCCTTTTCTTGAAAAAACTGCCCCTCAGCCTTTCCAGACCCTCTCTCCAAAATCCCATCTACCAACACATCCCACTCAGTAAGAGCAAAGCAGGCTATATAGCATTTGATCAAATAAAATCCAGACTTGAGCCTCCATTCATCTCAGCATCTTAAGTCAAACCTGATGAGGTCCAGTTAAACACATTCTGCAGGATGTCCCCACACAGCTTTTGAAAATACCAAGTGCTTCTACCTTCACCCCAGGAAAGGAATGGGATGCTGCCTCTCTCCATCCTCACTCGGCACCGTCCTCCAAAGCTATGTGAGCAACCATGGCTTCGCCCTCAAGGCAGTCTCCAAGGGTGTCACTTGTGGCTTCCTGCAAATGACAGGAGGCAGGAAGGTTCTCTTAAGATCAACCAATGACCTCTTAGGGAAACCCAAGGCCTCCATGTGTAAGGACCCAGATCAATCAGCACCCATTAGACTAGCTGAACGCTCCACTTTTACATTACAGCACATGCCTGCTCTGTTCCCACAAGGCCAGGCGTGCAACCTTGATGTCTTCTTTCTCTCTTCTTTCTTTCTCTCTCTCTCTCTCTCTCTCTCTTTCTTTCTCTCTCTCTCTCTCTCTCTCTCTCTCTCTCTCTCTCTTTCTTTCTTTTTTTGGTGGTACTGAGATTGAAAATTGAACCCAGGGGCATCCTACCTCCGAGCTACACCCCCAGTCTTTTTTGTTTTAAACAGGGTCTTACTAGGCTGCCCAGAGTCTCGCTGTGTTGCTGAGGCTGTCTTCAAACCTGTGATCCTGCTGTCTCAGCCTCCTAAGTACTGGGATTACAGGTATGTACCACCACACCCAGCTCTACCCCAGGGACTGTGTGTGTGTGTGTGTGTGTGTGTGTGATACTGGGGATTGAATCCAGGGCATTCTACCTCTGAACTACACTCCCAGCCCTATTTTTTTTATTTGAAACAGAGTCACCCTAACTTGTGGAGGGCCTTGCTAAGTTGCTGAGGCTGGCCTCAAACTTGAGCTCCTCCTATCTCAGCCTCCCAAGTACTGGGATTACAGGTATGCACGACCACACCCAGCTGACCAAGGGATTTTTTTTTTTTTTTGCAGTACTGAGGATTGAACCCAGGGACATTCTACCTCCGAGCTACACCCCCGGCCCTATTTTTTTTATTCTTTATTTTGAAACAGGGTCTCACTAAGTTGCAGAGGGCCTCACTAAGTAGCTGAGGCTGGCCACGAACCCGGATCCTCCAGTCTCAGCCTCCCGAATACTGGGATTATAAGCGTGTACCACCACACCCGGCTAAGGGATTTTAAAGTGTGGGAACCAGAGCAGGGCGTGGTGACACAAGCCTGTAAACCCACTAGTTGGGAGGCTGAGACAGGAAGATCGCAGGTTTGAGTCTAACCTTGGCAATTTAGGGAGACCCTGTTTCAAAATGAAAAATAAATCTGGGATGAGGGTGTAGCTCAGAGGCATTAGAATGCCCCTGGGTTCAATCCTCAGTACCAACAAAACAAAACAGATCAAAACAAAAGTGTGGGAACCAGTGCAGAGGGGACTGAGAAGGGCCTGGAGCCAGGCCAGGAAGGGAAGGAACAGCCCATGGTCCAGGTGAGGGGTAAGTATGTGCTTGTAGCAAGAGGACAGGGCTAGAGAAGGAAGGGGGCTGTGGAAATGTGTTGGCGGGAGTGAGCACAAGCGCCGAGCTCCAGAGAGACTTCTGGAGAAGGCAAGTCTGTGCCCAGCCTTGGCCATGCTTGCTTGTCTGTGTTCATCTCGTCTTCTCCGCCAGGGCCCATGGCTCCAGTTTGTCAAGGCCACTGGAAACGGCCATGCCTCTGCCAGGTGGCTTCGCATCTGGTCTGCAGGAGCTGCATGCTTCTCAATCTTGAGCACCTTTGCTAAAGGGGGAGATGTAATCTGGGCGTGGTGGGAGGCTGAGACAGGAGGATCACAGGTTTGAGGCCAGCCTCAGCAATTTAGCGAGGCCCTCCACAACGTAGTGAGACCCTGTTTCAAAATAAAATAGGGCTGGGCATGTAGCTCAGAGACAGAATGCTCCTGGGTTCAATCCCTAGCACCACGACAATAAATGAATGAATAAATAAATAAATAAAAATAAAGGGGACGAGGTGGATCAAGTCCCACCGGAGGCCTCCTTCCACTGGAGCCTGTCCAGAAATGGGCAGGGACCTGTCATGTGTCTGGGCCATCTTCTTTCCCCCGACTCCCCTGTTGTTCAAAGTGACCCTCAGAGAGCTGGGCAGCAGCTGTGCCCAGGCACGGGCCAAGCAGGCATGGCAATGGCCGACTCCACCAGTCGCCGTGACTGTGTCCAAAAAGGAAATGAGCTTGGCCTGACACGACTGGCTTTCCACAGGGCTGAGCTGGCTCTAAGGGACCATCGCTTACCTTTCCAAGAGCTCAGACAACCATCTGTCCAGGACCGATAACCAGCTCCCACTCCTCCCTGCCTGGAGCTCTCTGATCTGTCCACATCTGTGCCCGCATCCTCCATGGGAACAAGGAGGGCTGGGGCCTGCCTATGTTTTAAAAAGTTCTCTGGGCCTGGTATGGTAGCACATGCCTGTAATCCCTGAACTTGGGAGGTTGAGATAGGAGGAGCACAGGTTCGAGGACAGTCTAGGCAACTTAGCGAGGCTCTCAGCAACCTAGTGAGACCATGTTTCAAAAACAAAATTAGCTGGGCATGGTGGCGCACACTTGTAATCCCAGTACTTTGGGAGGCAGAGACCGGAGGATCCGGGTTCGCGGCCAGCCTCAGCTCTCTCTCTCTCTCTCTCTCTCTCCTTAGTGAGGCCCTCTGTAACTTCGTGAGACCCGGTTTCAAAATAAAGTATAAAAAAAATAGGGCTGGGGGTGTAGTGCAGAGGTAGAACGCCCCTGGGTTCAATCCCCGGTACCGCAAAAAAATAAATAAATAAATAAATAAAAAAATAAAAAAACGGGCTGGGAGTGTAGCTCAGAGGTAGAATGCCCCTGGGCTCAATCTCCAGTACAAAAAAAAAAAAGTTCTCTGGGTGTTAATGCTTCCCTAGGCTTGGAAGCAACTGGCCACCGTGGAGGCAGAAGCAGAATGAACAACCAAGGTCAGAGAAAGGGACCTGGGCACCAGGTCTCTGAGATAGGATTGAGTCTGAAAGCCAGACATGGTTGCCCTGGTCACTGGGAGCTGGGCAGTCCAGGAGGCCGGCTGCTGCCCCGCCCCTCCCTCCTCCAGGCATCAAGGTCAGGGGCTCTAAATTGCTAGTTATTCCTTTCTTCAATTAAGGACAATTCTTCTGACGCAGGAAGTTAACTCCCACCAGTTAATCTAATGGCCTTGAGTCCTGATGTGTCTGCTCTGTCTGAAGGCAGGGCCGGAACTGCCTCTGCAGCTGGTGACAGCCAGCACACTCAGGACCTGCCCTGGGGGCCAGGCCCACATTCCGGTTAGATTCCTCGTCCACCTCTCAGTGCTGGGTTTCAGACAGGGGCTGGGGCTGCCGCGGAGGCTAAATGAGGCGAAGCCATGGATCGAGCCGGGAGTCTGGGTTCTCACATGGCTGGTCTAGACAATTCCCTCCCCATCTGAGAAATGGGGTGGGAAGGGTGGACTGAGGAGACGCCCTCTGACGTCCCCTTGACCAGGTTGGGAGGTGGGGGAAGGGGTCTCAGTGCCACTTAGGAGCATCAGTTGCACACAGGATGTGCTTGTCTAGGTCTATGTGTGTGTGAACGTGCACACAGGCACTTATGTACATACATGCATGTGCATGTCTGCAAGGCTGTGCCAGGAAATAGAGTTGCCAATGGCCTGTGGTCACTGTTGCTGCTGTGAGCTGGGGAGGTTCTGGGGCCCAGATGTGTCCCCTCTGTGACAGGTTTATTGCTTCTCCTGTGGTCAGTGGTCTCCACTGTAACCACACATGTACCCACAGAACAGGTGGCCAAAGCGGGACGTTATGCAGGCTGTCGGGCGTCTGAAACTTCCACAACCGCAGGAAGGGCGAGTCACAGTGGACAGAGAACAGGCCTGAGGTCTAATCCTGCATGAGCATGAGCACTCAACTTTCTTTTTCTTTTCTTTTCTTTTTTTTTTTTTGTTTGTTTTTGGGGTACTGGGGATTGAGCCCAGGGGCATTCTACCTCTGAGCTAAACCCCCAGCCCAATTTTATTTTTTATGTAGAAACAGGGTCTCGCTAAGTTGCCGAGGCTGGTCTTGAACCTGTGATCCTCCTGTCTCAGCCTCCCAAGTACTGGGATTACAAGCGTGCACCACCATGCCACTGAATTTTCTTAGTCTCTGTTTCCTTTTGTGTAAACTGGGGATAATACATTATGCCTCAGAGAGTACACAAGGGTTAAATAACAGGACATATTTAGAGCCATGAGCACACTGCTTGTCCAATAAAAATTCACTGCTATTCGGATCCCCACCCCCACCCCAGTGGTGGGGAAGGGCTGTGGGGGTCCATCCCCTCTCTCTGTGCTGGTGAACCGCTCTGGAATCACGGCTTTAGATCTTATGCAATTCTATGTCTGTCGGAGTCTGTGTCACTATCTGACCCTGGGATCCAGAGCTCTTGGGACCAAGGGGTTTCCTGGGAGGCAAGACATTCAGAGCTAAAGCCAGGACAATCCTCGCCAAACCAGAATGATTGGTCATCCTTGGAGAAGCCACACTGGGAGGTTTGGGCAGAGTGCCCTAGGAAGCATTGTTTTTTGGAGAGGTTATCAGATGACAGAGGAGGACCCATGAGTGGGGTCAGACAGGATGCAGATTTCAACTCGAGGATGGACATTCCCATAGATGGAAGGGCTCTTATTTGAGGTACGGAGCTTCCTGTCTCTGTCTATAATTAAGCAGGAGCTGCCTAACAGGGATCCTGCAGATGGAGTCACAGCTCCAGAGGGGGTGTTAGACTAAATATCCTTTGAGGCCCCTTGGGCCCTTATGTGTGCCCAGTTTCTATAGAGGAGCTAAGGGGACTCTGGAATCAGGACCATGGCTAGCCCAGGGGTAGAATGATCAGAGGCACCAGGTGGACGGGGACAGGGCGGGCGGGGCGCGGGGCTGCAGACTGTAAGTGGGTTTTAGCCCTAACCAATTGCTGGGGGAGAGCAGGGCTTCAGAGAGGAGCAGCTCTCCCCACCCCTATCCAGCAACAGGGAGCCAGGTAGCTGGTAGGGGGAAAGTTGTGAGCTGCCCAAGGCTGGCGGTACATCCTTTGGACCCACAGACTCGGCTTGGTCCTGAGCAAGGGAAAGGCCTGCTCTCCTCTGGAGCCTCCCACCTGGGACCCTACCTCCCAGACACCACCAAAAATGTTTGGCCATCTCCTGCACCTCCCCAGCTCCCAGGAGGCCTGTCTGGTGTAATGCCTGTGTCCCAGATGTGGGAAGTGGAAGAAGGTTCCTGCTCACTGCCAGGCCCCTGGGGCCCATTAAGCCCGGTTGGGCCTGGAATCCCAGGTGGGATTTGCATGTGTTTTACATGTCCCTTTAAAAGCACAGAATCCCTTCTCTTTTGAGGCTAGACTCTGGACAGGACTCGGAACCCGGGTGTGTGGGGCTGATGGGGGGATCCCTCTGTCTCCGAGTCCCTCTTGGCTTCCTTCTTGCGTCCTTGTCTTCCTCTCTCTGTCACTCTCTCCCGCTGCCAGGCTCCGGGTCTGTAGTCGGCTTTGCATTTCTGTCTCTGAATTTCCTTTTCTCCCCCATGGGTGTTTCTGCGCTAGGAATGTTTCTCTCTGGCGCTGTGTCTCCGGGTCCCTGCGCCCCAGGTCCCCGGTCCGCGTCCCCATCTGCGTCTGGACCGCGGCGCCTCCGCTTTGACGCGTCTGTCGGGCGGTCCTGCCCGGTGTGCGCCGTCCCGGCGGGTCGCGGTCCCCTCGGCCGCGGCGGCCGTGCGGGCCGGGCGGGTGCGGGCCGCGGGGGCGGCGTTGGGCGCCTTCCTCGCCAGTCCCTCCCCGGCGGGGGGCGGCGCGGCCGCTCGGCGCCTTTAAGGGAGCGGGAGGGAGCGGCGGCGGCTGCGGTGGCGGCAGCCGAGGAGCGGGGCGGGGGCGCGGGGCGCGGCGCTCGGAGTCCGCTCGGGCCGGAGGCGCCGCGGTCGGGCCGGAGCCGGAGGAGCGCGCAGCGCGGCCGGAGCCCGCCGCCCGGGATGGCCAAGGCGGGCGGTGCAGGTGAGGGCGGGCGCCCGGGGCAGGGCCGGTGCCGGGAGGGGCCGCCCGCCAGGTGAGCCCCCGGCGCAGGTGGGCGGAGGTTCCGGGAGGGCCGGAGGGCAGCGCGAGGCCGGACCCTCGGCGCGCAGAGGGGCTGCGCGCACCCCGCGTCCGCCCTGCGCCCCGGTCACCTCGCGGGACACCGCGTCTCCCTCGCGGTGACCCCGCTGGCAAGGGCTCGGTCTGCGGCGCCCCTGTCAGGTCCCTCTGCTGGGAGCCGTCTCTGCCCTCCCGAGGCCCCGGGCAGACCCCTGCACCCGGACCGAAGGGATGTCCCGCGGCCGACGTGTCTTACACCTCGCAACGCGGACCAGGACGCGCCCCCTTGTCCTGCCACTCTCTCTATCCAGGACGCGACCCCCCCCCCCCAGCTCGGTCCCGAGACCCAGATTTCCTCTCTGGCTGGATGAAGGGGTGCTCCGCGCTGCGCTGCTCGGGAGCCGGCCCGCCCCCTCCCCCACCGGACCCCGGAGGCAGAGCCTCAGGTGGGAGGGCTGAAGGTGGGGCCTCTTCTGGGGTCCCGTGGCTCTGCCCGCCCCCAGGCTCAGGCAGTGTAACCCGCGGCTTGAGGGAGTGGGCGTTAGTCATTCGTTCATTCATGCAGCCAGACGTTCATTCACCAACATCTGTTCTGTGCCAGGCCCTGAGCTGGGTGCTGGGAGGGGGAGGGGACCAGACTCAGCCCCTGTGTGCACACTCTGGGCCCCACGGTGCCTGGGGTGGCTGGGGTTGGAGAAAGCCTGTGACCACAGGGCTGACCATACCGTAGGCAGCAGCGAGCCTGAGATCGGCAGTGCTGGCTTGTGAGGTTGGCGGGTGAGAATCTACCACGAACTCACACCCAACCTGTGACGTTGGCAAGTACATGCTATCCCCTCCCCCTCCCCAGGGGACTAGGCATCAGCCTGGTGTGAACCCTGCTTCTCCACCCATAAGCGACCACAGTGATGGAATGCGCGTGAATTCACCTGTGCTCACACTCGGTGTGAACACCATGGGGCTGTATGTAAATCCTCCCCACCCCGGGAATGCTGCCCGGGGCTCAGCTAGGTACCCGTGCCCCTGTGGGTGCGCTGGGCATGTGGTTCAGGTGCCTGAGAACATCCTCCCCTTCAATCCCTGAGGAATCCTGTCAGGGTGGGGCTGGTTGTGTGCGACACTGCAAGTACAAAACACATCTAAACATCCCCCTTCTCACTTCCCTCCCTTTCCCCTCCTGAGGGAGGCACAGTGAGATAACACCAGGGAGGCTGGAAAAGGCTCCTTGTCTCCTTTCTCTCTGCTCAGTGGAGCCTGGGTCCTTCCCCACCCCCACTCTTCACAAAGGGAACCCAGCAGGGTGTGAGTCCCGCCCCAGCTGCCCCACTGTGTGTGTGCACATGCGTGGACACAGGGAGCACAGGTCACCTGTCAGGGCACTGTGGGAACAATAGCGGTTAGCAATCACTGCTTGCACCAGTGCAAGTGCCTGTGCCTGTGCGTGTACCAGGCAATGTGCTAAGCCTCCTATTGCACAGTAATCCTGATCCGATCTGGGAGGTAGGAAATGTCACTCTCCCCCTTTTGAAGAATCCAGAGACAGATACTTAGAGAAATAGCTCGCTCCTAAAGCCAAGTCTGTTGGACTCTCAGGATTTTCTCCATCGGTGCCCTGATAGGACATCCTCCTCACTGAGAGGGGGTGCCAGTCCCAGGCCCTCTACCTTGGCCTGGGGTCTTTCATCCTGGGCCCAGTCCATGGGAACTTGTACCAGTGACAGGTGACGAGACTGTCCTGCTGTTCTAACATTTTGTTTTCCTGCTGCAGTTTCTTGCTTGGCCCTTTCCCTGGGGGCAGCACGGATTCCCTTCCTCTGTGGACCCACCTGCCCAGGTTCCTCTCCCCCTTACTGAGCTGTTCCCCCAGGGAGCCTTTGGAGAAAGATCCCCGCCAAAGCTGAGACTCTTCCCCTTCTCGGATCTTCCAGGAGACTCTGTGTTTTATAATTGCCCCCTCTTTTTGAGGCTCTTAAACCTAGTGAATTGAAAACGCACAGCAGTGTGTGTATGGGAATCACATTTCCCCTACTAACTCCATCCCTGTAGAGGAGGTAAATGTGCTTTAGAACAGAGCCAGCCCTGCAGATCAGGAGTTCGAGCCTTTCTTTTTACAGCTAGGGAAACTTGAGGCCCAAGAAGGGAATGTTCTACAGAGAGGGGTGGCTATTCAGTACCATCTACCTCCCTGGGTAGACTGCTGGGCAGAATGAGCAGGCCTTCACTCTGAGGGGTGACACTAGAATCTAGGGAGGCTGAAGGTCTGGAGTGGAGGCTGTACGAACCTGGCCTGTGAGTGAGGGTCTGCTTCCAGACCCGTGAAGGATGTCCTTTAAAAACTGGCCCGTCAGTAGACCCCCTTCCCAGGGAAGACATGGGGGGTGTGGGTCCCCTGGTAACAGACTCCAGATCATATTGTCTAGTGAATAGCACCACTGGAGTTGTGCAGTGTGCAGCCTGAGCAGCCAGCTATGGCCGTGCCAGCTGTGTCCAGAGCTGAAGGGAGGCTGTTCAAGAACTTTCCTGTAGCTAGGAGAATTCAGGTACGAGAGAAAATACAATCAGTCCCCAGAAAGGCCAAGACATATACAGAGTTAGATCCAAATAGGTTACTTCTAGTTCCCAGTCTCTGGGGAGATTTCGGTACACGCAGTCAGGAATCATTACAGTGCTCTCACTTCTAGTCTTTTTTAAAAAATTATTTGTACTGGGGATTAAACCCGGGGGTATTCTACCTCTGAGCTGTACCCCCAGTCCTTTTTAAAGTTTTTTTTTTTTTTGCGGTACGGGGGATTGAACCCAGGGGCATTCTACCTCCGAGCTACACCCCCAGCTCTATTTTTTAATTCTTTATTTTGAAACAGGGTCTCACAAAGTTGCAGAGGGCCTCGCTAAGTAGCTGAGGCTGGCCACGAACCCGTGATCCTCCGGTCTCAGCCTCCCAAGTACTGGGATTACAAGCGCGCGCCACCACGCCCAGCTTAAAAATTTTTATTTTGAAATAGAGTCTCTTTAAGTTTCTGAGGCTGGCCTCAAACCTGAGATCCTCTTGTCTCAATCTCACATGTACTGGGATTACAGGTGTGCGCCACCATGCCTGGCTTCTCTTCTAGTCTTGAAGGGAGGGAAGGAGAGCCCTTGGTCTTGCCTTGTGAGCAAAGGAGGTGGGAGGCCTGCCTTGGGGATGAAAGCCATCAATAAGGAGGTGGGGCCAGGGCTAGGGGAGGCCTTGAGATTCTCTTTATAAAGGAAAGGATAATTTACACTACAGGGCTACCCATGGGGCAGAGGAGGCCAGGGAGCAGGTCGAAACAGTGAGAGGAGGCGGAATGTCTCTAGATAAGTCTTTTGTGTGTGTGTGTGTGTGTGTGTGTGTGTGTGTGTGGTACTGGGAATTGAACCCAGGGACATTCTACCTCTGAGCTACACCCCCAGCCCTATTTTATTTTAAATTTGAAACAGGGTCTCACTAAATTGCAGAGAGCCTTGCTAAATTGCTGAGGCTGGCCGGGAACCTGCGATCCTCCTGTCTCAGCCTCCCAGGTATTGGATTACAAGTGTGTGCCACCATGCCCAGCCAGGAGATGAGTCTTAAAGGCTCTCAGAATTTGGACAGAAAGGTGGCAAGGTCCAGGCTTCTTGGTGGGGATAAATGCTTGAACAAAGATGGGGAGGCTGGAAGAGGAGAGTCTAAGTGCTTGGGGTGACCAGGGGGTGCCCAAGAGTTGAGAAACCTGGCTGGCTGGGGTGGCGGCTTCTTAGAGAGTACAGAGGGCCGAAAGGAGCACTGAAGAGTGTCGAGGATGACGGTGGCAGGCAAGGCTCTGGCTGCTCCATGGGGGCCCCTGGGAAGCTGGTGGCACTGCCTTTGTTGGGAAGGAAGAATTTGTTCTGGTTCCTGCCAGCTGCGCTGCCCCTCCCTTCCTCTATACCCTACTGTGGCTGCAGCAGGCTGGCAGGGGGGTCTGTCTCTCTGGAACAGTGCAAGTGGAAGACCCCAGGCCCCCAGGCTGGGCAGGAGCCCGGCAGGCAGCCAAGGGGGGTCCAGGGGCTCTGGCTGGGGCAGGAATGTTTGGAGAGACCAAGCTGCGGCCGCAGGGCTGGGCCTTCCACCTGGAGGAACCAGTTTCTGCCTTTCCCAGGGGAGGAGCTGGCGTGCTGGAGTGCATCAAACCTAGTCATTTGAGTCAGTAAAATACTGATCCTACAGTGTAAAGTGGGAGGGACGCTTACCGGTATTATTGTTCAAAGCCCTGGTTTACAAGGGGACACGGAGGCTCGAGGAGGGCCAGGTATGCAGAACTGAGCCTAGATCCTGGGTTTGCAGCAGCGCAGTTTGGACCTTGTTCTGCCTCCTTCTTGGGTCCTCCTGGATGTGGGCATGTCCTCACATTCTCCCCAAGTCAGGCCTTCTCCTCTGCCTCCTGCTCCGTGGCTTCCACCAGTAGGAATCAGAGGCCAGATGTCCCAGAGGAGGAGACATTTGGAAACTTGGGAAAGGGATCAGGCTGAGAGTCTCTGGATGTGGGGAAGGTGCCAGGGGGACTGAGGCACAACTCTGAGAAAGTCCCAGGCCTCGGCTACCAGGGTGGCTTTCCTGTCTGTCTTGGGAGGGGTGTCACCTTGTGCAAGGAGATGGCAGACTCACCTTCTCAGGTACCCATGAGGAGGCCTGTGTCCAGACTCCAGGCCTTCCTACAATTCTGCCTCTAGGAAGCCTTCCAGGACTTCCCTGCAGTCTGGGATGTGCTGGAGCTTGGACAGGTCACATGTTCCCATGCAAAAATACCAGTCACTGAGGAATTACCTGTCACAGCAGCTGACCTGGCAGGCCCCGGCAAGCCCCAGCTTGGGACCCTTTGGCCTCTTTGTCCTGGCTGTAGTATCATTGCATAAGCAAGAAGGACAGGCAGCCCAAACAGAGGTCCCACTTCCAGGTCTAGACCCCTCCCACCCCCACTGGAAGTCCCTGTGACTTGGGAGCCTAGCAGTGGACACAGAATGTGAGGACATGGCTGCATGTCCCTTCTCGTCCCTTGCTGGAGCCATGTCTGGGTCACATGGTCCAGAAGTGGGATGTTTTCTTACAAACATTGTAGCATGCTGTGATATTTCATGGCTGGAAGAGGCTTGGAGACCTCCCCTTCCACCTGTTAAACATGCATGTTGGGGAGCTGGGTGTGGTGGTGCACACCTGTAATCCCAGTACTTGGGAGGCTCAGACAGGAGGATCACAGGTTCCACGGCAGCCTCAGCAACGTAGTGTGACTCTCAGCAACCTAGCGAGACCCTGTTTCAAAACAAAAAAATAAAAAGGGTTGGGGGTGTAGCTTGGAGGTAAAATGCCCCTGGGCTCAATCCCCAGTACCACCAAAAGAAACAAACAAAAACCCCCAAAACAACAACAATAAAGAAATACAAACAAGCAAACAAACAAACAAACAAAAAACAAACAAAAAAAGAAAAAACAAAACTAACAAATAAAAAATGAAAAAACATACATGTTGGGAGATGAGACCCCCAAAGGCTAGGGCTCTTTTCCTGAGGTCAAGGACAAAGAGTGTGAACTCCTAAACACCAAGGAGGCATTAGGGATTGGGGGCTTCCTAGAAGGACCCAGATGCCTCTCAGGATTTCTGTGAGATTCCAGGCTTGGGGGAAGGAGGACCGGGTCAGGGGTTAGCATCCTGGGAGCCATCTGGCTCTTAGCCCTCAACATGCTTTCTTATCCAATGGCTTGACAGCATCTCTTTGAGGTGGGGCTAGTCTCATTCCCATTTTATGGATGAGGACACCGAGGCGCAGAAGGGTTAAGTGCCCTGTTCTAGAGCCACACATCAAGTTGGAGGCAACGCTGGAATTAGCACTTCGGTTTTTTCTACTCTCACATTCAAAATCCCCAGGAATTAAGTTGTCTAGCAAAGCAGAGGTCCCCCTGCCTGGCACTAGTTGACCTCACAATGGCCCCTCTGGGTCTCAGTTTCTCATCTGTAAAAGGGAAAGGGGAAGAAGAGTTCGGGGGTCAGGAGGAGCTTTTGTTTTTTGCAGCGTTGACACTGCTTTCTTTTCTCCGGGCCCCCTCACTGCAGCCTTGAGGGTCCCAGGAAGGAGCCCTACCCCTTGCCTCTGTCACATCACATCGATTCTCTTGGACCTGGGGGTGGGGTGGGGGTGGGGAGGGAGTGGTGGTGGTTGACGGTAGGGGATAAATGGGGAACCGAGAACCTGGATGCTGAGAACACTGGGGTGGGTCCCAGCCCATGCCCAGATCTGCAGCCCGGAGCCTCGTAGAAGGGGGTGGCCTGGGCCTCAGGGGAAGGGCTGGGAGTGGGAGGGGGGAGGAGAGAATGCATAACAAATGAGTTCACAAATCAAATGCGATCTGAGCTCCCCACCCACTCCCTCAAATCTCTACTCGCTCTCTTTTAAAATTCTTGTTTTCTAAGGAGAAAGAAAATGCTAAATCGCACCCCCTTTTACGGACGAATGGGAGCCTTAGTGAGTCACTCCGGAGGTAAAAGCCACCTCCAGGGTCCCACGTGTGCCTTTGCGGAGGCTCGCGCAGCTGCGGGGCCACCAGCCCGCGGTTACATGTACGGGGAGGGTGGACGGCCACACGCCTTCTGCTTGTCTTGGCTCTGGTGGGAGCTGTTCCCAGCATGGGTCCCAGAAAAGCCAGCCCAGTTCCTCCAGGGCTGTACTTGTGAGAGCCCGGGCCATGGTCAGGGCTGGGGTAGGGTATGGGGGTGGGTGCTGTGGGCTCCCCATCTGTGGCTGGGGTTGGGCACAATGTGGGTGCATTCAAGACTCTAGGGGAGTGAGAGAGGTCCATCCAGGCAGCCAGCTGGCAGGAGGGTGGTGAGGGTCCAGCTGCCTCTGGACACCAGAGTTCTGGGTGTCGACGTGTTCTCTGCAGGTGTGCTGGCCAGGAGGTCCTTCTCCAGAGCTGGTGAGCAGGAGAACCCAGAGGTCACAAGCTGCCGGGGGAAGGAGCCTCCTGCTTCTCTCCAGGAGGGTCAGCCTGTTCCTTGCAGATCCAGAGCAGGGGAGGCCAGCAAGGAGGTGTTCCACTTCCCAGATGCCGTTATTCTGGAGGGAGGGGAAGTAGCCGTCTGTTAGCCGGGGATGCCAAACAAGGGTTGAAAGCAAAAATAGAAACGCGCTGGGCTCTGTCTGGGAGGGGCACTGAGTTCTGGTGGATCCGAGAGGCCTCTTCTGAGCTGTCTGCTGCTGACGCTGTGTTTGCTCGGCTCTGGGTATTTGCAGAGCACGTCACGTCCTGCACTCCTGCCCTCTTTGGGGAGAGACTTAGGTGTGCAGGATTTGTGACCATGAGCGCACGGGGAACAGCGGCAGGAAGGCTTTGAGCTTGATCTAGGAGACCTTCTTTCTGAGATTCTGAGCATCCGCGGCCACCCATCACTCCTATACCTTTGACCTTTTCTGGATTGTTCAGAATTGGTCCAGATCCCTGCCCTTCTTGATCAGAACTCCCTTTGGCCTTGCTGTGGCCCTGGCGGCTCCTACTTCCTGCCCCCCATGAGGCTGGTCCCAGCTGAGCAACTCTGGAATCATCCCAGAGTTGCAGAAAAGAGCTATTTTGAGCCTTCCCATTAGGGCCTGGTGGTGGTGGCGGTTGGGGGGTGTGTGTTTACCCCTTGCTGCTTTTTGTTTCCTTCTTGTGTAGTATAATCTGGGGCAGTGATGAGAACATTATCCAGCCCACCTCGGGGGCCTGCTGGCATTCCTGGCACTGTGATTTGGCGCCCAACAGAGAGGTCTGGGGACAAAGGCAACCCTGGGCCCCAACCCTGCAATCCTGGCGTGGCAGGTGGAACAGGTTGCCCATGTGGGGTCACATTGGCCCTTGCTGGGGGGTGGGGAGAGGAGCTGCTCCCTTTCTGCGGTTTATTTCAGGGCATTGGTAGCCTTTGCTGCCCTTAATAAAAAGCTGCCTGTCTCATTGAAGCCGTGGCCTCTGTGGGACCCTGCAGTGTCCTCCAAGGAGCCCAGGATCCCAGGATCCCATCCTGGCTTCCCCAGTCCCTGTTTGGTGCCTGGATCTTAAGCCTCTGTTCCCCACTCCCTGCAAGGGGGGCCTGGGAGGATTAGGAGGAGTGGCTTCCTCTGTCCTATCTTCTGGGCTGCGGTTCCCTGTCTTCCCTGTGCTCCTGAAGGGCCCACAGGTGGCACAGCGTATCAATGACACAGCGGCTGGTGCCATGGGGAGCTCCCTTTTGGGGGAGGAGAGAGCCTCCTCCTTATGGAGCAAGAGTCTGGCGGGACATAGGGGGGACATCTGGGCCTCAGCAGAATTGTTCCAAAGAATTCACAACTGTTGGGAGCCTTTTGGCAGAAGCAAATGAAAGTACAATAGATAGCCAAAGCTATTAATCACTAATTATCTCCTAAATAAGGTAATTAATGGGCATTTAAATGGCATAGTTATGAGATACCAGTAGGTCTTCAAAAAGAACATCTTTTCCAAAGCCAGTCATTTGGCCAGTTGGTCCCTGCTCGGAGACCCTGGCTCTGAGCCCCACATCTCTGCCCACCTACACTTTTCCTCCTGGAGACAAGTGCAGTGATGGTAGGCAAGTCAGTTTCTTTCTCTGAACTTGTGTAGGTAGGGATCATAAACCCTTCTTTACTGACCTCCCCAGGCTGGTGCAAAGGTGATAGGAAGCGAAGGCCATGGAAATCCCTGGCAACAGTATAAATGCGGTAGAGGATTTAGTGTTCACTGTGAAAGTATCCTCCCTGTTATTTGATGCAACCCCTTGGCTGTGCTGGGAACCGTTTGTGGGCTCTGCCTGTGGCTTGTCTTGTTGCTTGGTCTGTGACTACATCAAGGCTTGATGTGTGGATGGATCTGTGGTCAGATTCATGGCTTGGTTTGAGACTGGGTTTGTGGCTCATCTGTGGCTGAGCTTGTGGCTTGCTCTGTGGCCAGGGTTGTGACTGCGTGGCTGAGCTTAAGGTTCAGATTAGGGCTGAGAGCAAGGTTTGGGACATGGCTCGTCTCAGAACCTGAGCTGCCCTCAGGATAATCATGCAGCCTGAAGTCTCAGCCTCCATCCTTGAGTGTGTTGCCCGATGGGGCGATGTCCCACCCAATTGCCCCTGGAAGCTGGTTCCTTCTTGGGTCCTCCAGGATGGTGGCTCCAGAGGCTGGGTACTGCAGCAGACAGGCCCTTCTGGGGCTCCTGCAGTCCCCTGAAACAGCCTCACACAGCTCATCAGTGGTATGTCTAGCATTTTAGGAGATAGTTAGGACTGTTTCTATAGCAACCAACCCCCAACTGGCACTGGTTTCCTTCAATAATGCCTTTTTCTGGAAGTGGCCTCTCATCCCTCCCTGGGTGGTGTCACAGCCCCTTTAAGGCTGGGCATGGGCTGACTGGCCTGGACCAATCTGGTCCCCAAACTCACCCTAACCCAGAGAGAAGGTCTGAGGACGTGACCTGTGGGGTGCTCTCCTAAGAGGGGGACTCCCTGAGATCTCCCCTGTGCTGCACCATGCAGAGCCTCACAAGAGCTTTTTCTATCCACCCCTGAGCTGTAGAGGCTATGGGCCCTGAGAAGATTCCTAAGGCGACTGCCCAGGGGGCCCCAGTTCAGTGGAGCAGGCAAGGGTGGGCCAGCTGTGAGTAGGTGCTCTGATGGACGTGGACCCTGGATGGTGGGGCATGGAAGAGGCAGGCGCCTGGCCCAGCCTCGGGGCAGGGAGGCTGCTACCTGATTCTTCCAACACAAATGGAAAGGGAATGAGGATGGGGTAGGGGAAGGAGGGAGGGAGCCAGGGCTTGAGAGGAAGAAGGGGACCTGTGGACAGTTTCCCAGGAGAGCCTAGACTGGTGGGAAGAAAGACTGAGAGAGAGCGGGTCCTGGCCTTAGGTAGCGTTGGGTACAAGTAAGATGGCCTCACAGAGCTGCGTCAGGAGGGAGGCAAGAGAGAGGATGGGCTCCCACTCCAGGGTTCCCAGGGGAAGGAGATGGGTCTGCTCTTGGAAGCGCCCATATATAAAAGAACCTTGAATAATCATGATTCATTATTTTGTTTAACAAACCCTTTCATAGCACTGACGGAATACCAGGCACTATGCTAAACCTTTTGCAAATATTCATTCATTTAACCCTCATTGCATCCCGTTGTAAGGATGATTATCACCCCCATTTTATAGAGGGGGAAACTGAGGCACAGAGTGCTTTAATGTCATTTACCAAGATTGCTTATTGGTAAGCATCGGAGCTGGGATTGGAACCAGGCCAGTGGGAGTGGGGCAGTGGTTCTTTTGACAGAGGAGGAAGGTGAGTCTAGAGAAGGAGGAGGAGGAGGAGGAGGAGGAGGAGGAGGAGGAGGAGGAGGAGACAGTGGCAGCATTGAGCGTCACCTGTCTGTGGGGCCTCAGGCTCTGGGAAGCTCCATGTTCCACATGGCCTCTGGACCCCCAGGCCCCTAGGCGGAAGTGAAGAGCAGTCAGTGTGATTCTATGTGTGTGTGTGGCTGTGTGTGGGCTTCAGGCCCACATGTGCACCGTCTCCCAGTGCCCATGGGGAGCCCCAGGCTTGATCATTTCAGCCGCATCGATTGCCAGGAGTGAGACCCAGGTGCATGCTGATAGAACCTGCCACGCTGTGTGTGTGTGTGTGTGTGTGTGTGTGTGTGTGTGTGTGTGTGAGAGAGAGAGAGAGAGAGAGAGAGAGAGAGAGAGAGAGAGAAGAGAGAGATTGGGATTCCATCTAATGAGCCAGCAGTCCTGAGGCCACACACCTACCTCCCCCTCAGCCCTCTCCTCTTCTGAGGCATAGATTACCTGAGCACATCAGACATTACCAGGATGAGGTTTTAGACACAGCCTCCGCAGGGCTGGGCCCAGAGCCGGGCCATAGTCACAGGCCACAGGCTGGCAGGTGTGGGTGCAGGCTCAGTGCAGCGTACCCCTACCCCGCCTTGCTTAGAGGCACTTCTTCCTCCCTGGAGGTCTGGGGACTGTGTCATTTGAGCCATGGCTCCCAGCAGACGTCCATGTTCCCTTTCTTGCCCCGACACACTGGGCTTCTTACTTTTGGGTAGAAGTTCTAGATCCAACTTCTCACGAGCTAGGTGTGATGGTGCATGCTTGTAATCCTAGTACTTGAGAGGCTGAGACAGGAAGATTGCAGGTTGGAGGACAGCCTCAGCAACTTAGCAAGACCCTGTTTCAAAATAAAAAAATAAAAAAGGGCTGGGGGTGTAGCTCAGAGGTAGAATGCCCCAGTATTCAATCCCCAGCACAGAAGAAAAAAAGGACACAGCTTTCCCTTGCAACTGGCTCCTTGTGGCCTCTCCCTCTCCCTCTAACTCACCCTGCCCCTGCCTGGCAACCCTGCCCACCTCTACCTTTGAGGTAGAGTCCTTCTACCTCAGGAAGGCCCTCTCCTCAAGGGACTTGAGGGACTCAAGAGGGACTCCTCTTGAGTCCCTCTCCTCCAGGAAGGCCTCTGAGGCCCTCCGGCCTGCAGGTTCCCACCTCTGGGAGGGGTGGTTCACACCTGCTGAGTCCTGGACAGATGTGGCTGTGTGGAATTTGGCCTGAGGGCCAGGCTGCCCTGCTCCCTGCAAGGGACCAGTCCAGCTCAGTTGTGTCCCCCACTCCTTCATCCCCACACCATCTGGCTCCAGGTCTGGCCCAGGAAGAGTCACCGATGCCTTCGTTCCTGGTTTTACTGTGCCAGGGTGTTCCTCTCTGCTACGCATCTTCTCTTTCACACGGCTCTGGAGTGCTCAGCTGCAGGCACCTTTCAGGTGGGGATGTGGCCTCCAGTCTAGGGCCTTCCTGGGGTCTCCAGGACAGAGCAGAGCATTCACAGAAGACTCTGTCTGTCTGTCTGTCTGTCTGTCTGTCTACCAGGCTGCCTATTCATGTGTCCCTGGGAGCCCGGCCTGAGATGGGGAAGGAGGGATGGAGCCGATGGTCTGAGCCAGGACTGCTGGCTGCACCCATGCTGGGGAGACCCAGCGGTGACGAGGTCCAGGAGAACATGCTAGACCTGGGTGGTAGTTAGATGGACCCGGAGACTGTGGGGGCAGCTCCAAGCTGCCCCTCTCACGGCAGGGCCTGGCTTGGAGCTGCACCAGTGGGTGTGAAGGATCATCTGCTTCTCTCTGGGAAGGGCTGGGACATTCCCTTCTCTTTCGTCCTGCTTTAGGGTTTTAAATCAGTGAAGTCTTTAGGAGGAGGTAGGCCAAGTCTTGGTGGACACAGAAGGAGCTCTGCAGCCCTGGAGAGGGCCCTTGCCACCTGCTAGAAGCCACTTGCATGATCTTGCCCTGCCCCAGGCTTAATTCTTCTTCTTCTTTTTTTTTGGCGGTACCGAGGATTGAACCCAGGGATATTCTACCTCCGGGCTACACTCCCAGCCCTATATTTTTTTTAATCTTTATTTTGAAACCGGGTCTCACTAAGTTGCCGGGGGCCTCACTAAGTAGCTGAGGCTGGCCGTGAACCCGGATCCTCCAGTCTCAGCCTCCCAAGTACTGGGATTTCAAGCGTGTGTGTGCCACCACGCCCAGCCCCCAGGCTTAATTCTGCAGCTGACAAGGGTCACAGTCTCCCGGGCACCAGGCAGTGGGCAGGACACTTTGGCAGTTGATGTTTAAAACCATCTCCCATCATGGTTAAGGATCATGATACCCATTTTACAGATGAGAAAACAGGCTCAGGGAGGTGACTTTGCTTTGGATCATAGACTAGTAAGTGATAGTACGGAACCCAGGCTTGTGTTGCTCCAGGGCCCACACTCTTGCCTCTCTGATAAATTATCACCCATGGGCGGGAGCTGATTTGCATGTGACTTAGGAACAGTCTTTGGAGAGGCAGGTTGGGGAGGCTCACACTCTCCAAGTTACATACATACACACACACACACACACACACACACACACACACACACAGCCGCACACCCAGTGACAGATGCTTATATAATACTAGGCACCTCTACGCAGGAATAGATACCTGTTTAGATTTTCCCACACATGCAAAGATACCTAGACACTAATTTGCAGATCCGAGGGGCAGGTGGTTCTAGAATTAGGAGCCCCCAGATGAGGCCCCAGGACCAAGACCACTGTGAGGAGTCAGGGACAGACCCCTGACTCCTGTCCCCTTGATCAGCATGCCAGCAGGCGGGGAAGAGGAGGCTGGAGTCAGCTGCTCGGAGCTCTTGCACAGGGTCCTTAAGGTGGCTCTGAGCACAGACCCTGGAGTAAGATGGATCTGTGTTTGCATCCTGTCTCCATTGTTACTAGCTTTGTGTCCTTGAGCACACGTCTTCACGTGTCTGAGCCTGTTTCCTTTGCTAGAAGGTGCGGATTTGGTTATGTGCACTCCGCTGAGCTGGGTTAGGATGACTTTAGGGAAGATCTGCAAAGCAGTTGGGGAACTGCCAGGCACCCACCGCTCTCAGCAGGTCGCCGTTATTCACTCGCTTATTTGTCAAATGGATCTTGGCCCTTTTCTGCATGGGATCATGTATTATTATTATTATTTTTTTTGCAGTACCGGGGATTGAACCCAGGGGCCTTTTACCTCCGCGCTACTCCCCCGGCCCTATTTTTTATACTTTATTTTGAAACAGGGTCTCACTAAGTTGCGGAGGGCCTCACTGAGTAGCTGAGGCTGGCCACGAACCCGGATCCTCCGGCCTCAGCCTCCCAAGTACTGGGATTACAAGCGTGTGCCACCACGCCTGGCTTGGGATCATGTATTAGACCCAGAAAATGTCGAGAGGCACGGGACAGGGGCCCACTGCTGGGAGACTGTGCTTCTGGGCCGTTGTCCGTGCTTTGGGGTTCATGGTTTCCACCTGTTCGATGCTGAAGACCTGTATGAACCTTTGCGCACCTCACCTGTGGCCCCTCCGCTGGAAGACTTTCTTACCCTCTTGGGCATCTGTGTTCTCTTCTAGATGAAGGGAGAGGAACCTCAAAACTCACCTGTTCCAAGCTTCTCTCCGTGCCAGGCGTCCCCTGCTGGGTCTGGCTCCATTTCCTCTCTTTTCGGCTCTCATACCTGCCCCCCTCGGTCAATGTCTCCAGCCATGTGGATTTCTTCCTGCTTCTCGGACGCGCCAAGCTCCCACGCAAAACTGCCTTTGCAGTTCCTTCACCCAGGAAGACTCTTCTCCGCTCTCTCTTCATGTCCATCCCACACGCACGTGCACATGAGCCAACACGCGTACCCATACACGCGTACCTGCACACTCAGTGTGCGTGATGCCTCCTCTTCATTCAAGCCTCTCTCTGCTCATGACACCTTTTCAGAACAGTCTTCCCCTCAGGGCCCTCCTGAGACACTCTGTCTATTGCTCTTTTCCTTCTCTGAAATATGACCTTTGCCATTTGCTAAAAAGTCAGTATATTGGAGGAAGAGATGCAGGAGGAGCACCTCCCATCCAGAAGCCAGTCCATGGCCATTTCTTTTTTTTTTTTTTGCAGTACTGGGGATGGAACCCAGGGGCGTTCTACCTCCAAGCTCCACCCCCAGCCCTATTTTTTATTCTTTATTTTGAAACAGGGTCTCACTAAGTTGCGGAGGACCTCACTAAGTAGCTGAGGCTGGCCGCGAACCCGGATCCTCCGGTCTCAGCTTCCTAAGTACTGGGATTACAAGTGTATGCCACCATGCCAGCTGATGGCTATTTCTTAACATACATATTTTTATATATAACTGAGGTCCCCTCTCAACCTTTCCACGGGGGAGGAAAGACCTCATGTCCCTTTTAAGCAAACTTAGAGTACACATTTAATTTGCTTTTTAAATCTCTCTCCCTTTCCTTCCTTTCTTCCTTCCTTCCTTCCTTCCTTCCTTCCTTCCTTCCTTCCTTCTTCCTTCCTTTCTTGTTTTTTTTTTTTGTGGTACTGGGATGGAACCCGGGGGCGTTCTACCTCGGAGTTATACCCCCAGCCCTTTTTATTTTTATTTTGAAACAGGGTCTCACTAAGTTGCTGAGGGCCTCGCTAAGTTGCTGAGGCTGGCCTCGAACCTGGGATCCTCCTGTCTCAGCCTCCCTAGTACTGGGATTACAGGCGTGTGCCTGGCTTAGGGTACACATTTAAAAATCCATGCAGGAAGCAGTTTGAAAGCAAGGGGAATAGCAGTAGACAAGGCAAAACATGCATTTGAAAAGAAAATCAAATATATATTTTGACCACAAAGGAGAGTCACAACAATAAGGTGAAGGCTTCACCAGAGAGGAGCGTCCATGCTTGGAGGAGAAAGGGTGACAGATGCTGTGTCAGTTCAGCATTTTAACTGGAATGGGTGACCAGCTGCTTTTGCTGAGTGAGGCCGTGGTCTCTCATCACCGTCCCTCTGTGCGTGTACAGATGCCTGTCTGGGCTTCCAGCTGTCGTTACCTGTTAGAGACACTTGTGGAAGAAGGAGGTGATGGAGGTAGAAAGGGAGGAGTCTAAGTTCTTACGACACCTGCTGCTGGGGAGATGACCGTCCTTGAGGACTTGACCTGGCTGGGCTTTCCCAGTCCCCGCCCCACTGGCAGAAGTAAGCATGGCGGGAGCCCCGCCCTGTCCCTTTTATCTGCCACAGTGTCCCCAGCACTCAACACAGTGCCTGCGGGGTAGGAAGCTTCCGTTGACACCTCTAGCTAGGAGAACTTGCTCCCTCAACCCTGAGCTGAGCTGGCCTTCCTGCAGACCTCTCCTGTCCCCGTGCTCTCCCAGGTCGCCCATGAAGTCCAGCCCATGCAAATGCTATCAGTGTCATGTAACCTATGATGATGTGGCTGAGACCATGAGGATAGTGAGCGAGGGACAAATTCCAGAGTCCTCCTTTCCTTGGTCTCTAGCACACACCAGAGCGGGAGAGAGGGGGAGGCCGACAGCAACGGCCATGCCTTTGTTCTGGGATGCAGTGTCTGCCGTACATGCACGAGGGCCACGTGGACAGGAGCCTTTTGCAGATCCCTTGATATCCAAACTCAGGAACTGATAATCTCCAGGTGACCCTGTCTCTACTTAAACTTTTTTTTTGCGGTACTGGGGATTGAACCCAGGGGTATTCTACCTCCAAGCTACATCCCCAGTCCTACTTTTTTTATTCTTTATTTTGAAACAGGGTCTCACTAAGTTGCTGAGGGCCTCACTAAGTGGCTGAGGCTGGCCCCGAACCCGGATCCTCCAGTCTCAGCCTCCCAAGTACTGGGATTACTAGCGTGTGCCACCATGCCCGGCTACTACTTAAACTCTTGCTGTTTTCTCTCCCAAACTCATTCGTACTTCTTAGGAATGGACTAGATTTGGATAGCAAGGGTTACTTGTGGTTTCCTTCCTCCCTCCTTCCTTCCGTCCTTCTTTCCTTCCTTTCTCTCTCTCTCTTTCTTTTTCTTTTTGGTTTCTGCAGTACTGGGGATTGAACCCAGGGGTGCTCTACCACTGAGCTACATCCTCATCCCCTCCCTTTTCCTATCAGTTAATTTTTATTTTTAATACGTTTATTGGTGAATTGAATTATACGTCACAGTGAGGTTCAAAGTTTATAGACATATATGCACATAGCACTTGGCGTGTTTTCCTCCAGATCCTCCCTGATACCCACCCCTCCCTGCACATATGAGTGAGACTGGTAGTGATACCTTCATGTTATGAGCATAGCATAGCTGTTTCCTTCATCAACCCCCATCATCTCCTCCCCAACCCCTTCCATTATTCTACTGGTCTTTCTCCTCATTTATTTAAAGTCCCGTTGTTTCCTATTTTCTCTCTGGCTTCCACATAAGAGAAAAAAATATACAACCCTTGACTTTCTGCAACTGGCTGATCTCACTTAGCATAATATTCTCTAGTTCCATCCATTTTTCCTACAAATGACATAGTTTTGTTCTTCTTTATGGCTCTCAGCCATTTTTATTTTAAATTTTGAAAAAGGATCTTGCTAAGTTACTCAGGCTGGCCTTGAACTTGTGATTCTCTTGCCTCAGCCTCTTGAGTAGTTGGGATCACAGACATGTGCCACCATGCCTGACTGTGATTGTATTTGTGCGTGTGTGCATGTGTGTGTGTGTGTGTGTGTGTGTTTGTGTGTGTGTGTGTGTGTGTGTGCATGTGTGTAGTACTGGGGATTGAACCCAGGGGCATTCTACCTGAGCTAAACTCTCAGCCCTATTTTATTTTTTGTTTTGAAACAGAGTCTCACTAAATTGCTGAGGCTGGCCTCAAACCTCTGACCCTCTGGTCTCAGCCTCCCAAGTACTGGGATCACAGGCATGCACAACCCTACCTGGCTGTGATTGTATTTTTTGAATCACAGAAATCTCCACATATATTTGATTTATACCTAAGTATCTTTGTGCTATTGTAAATAGTATTGTTTTTAGTTTTCAAATTCTAGCTGTGGCCAGGCGTGGTGGCGCACACTTGTAATCCCAGTACTTGGGAGGCTGAGAGAGGAGGATCATAGGTTTGCAGCCAGCCGCAGATACTTAGTGAGGCCCTCCACAACTTAGTGAGACCCTGTTTCAAAATAAATAATAAAAAATAGGGCTGGGGATGTAGCTTGGAGGTAGAATACCCCTGGGTTCAATCCCCAGTATTGCAAAAAAAAAAAAAAAAAAAAAAAAAAAAA
>PVJS01018728.1:0-34541 GCA_004027185.1 Glis glis | reverse complement strand
AACGCCCCTGTGTTCAATCCCCAGTACCGCAAAAAAAAAAAAAAAGAATAAGGTAGGTAGATAGTTGCTGATATAGAAAGATGCCAAGACATAATGATAAATGAAAAAGAAAGGAAAATGTATGATTCTGCTTTTTTTTACTCAATTTATGATTTTTTAAAATGTAGCTGGACACAGCAGTACACACCTGTAATCCCAGATACTCAGAAGGATGAGGCAGGAGGATCTTAAGTTCAAGGCCAACCTGGACAATTTAGTGAGACCCTGTCTCAAAACAAAAAATAAAAAGTGTTGGGATGTAACTCAGTGTAGAACACCCCTGAATTCATTCCCATACTGCAAAAAAAAAGAAAAAAAATGTGCATATGCTCAGTAAAATATATTGTACTGAATTTGCCACATTTACTTTATTATTCTCTCTCTGTATGTATATACACAAATATATATATATATTTTTTCTAAATTGTTTGAGAATAGTGCTTGCTTTCATTATACTCCTCCCCCGATTTTTTCAGAGACATAGAGATTTGTTTAGGAAAGTAGGAAATACAGATTCAAGGGAGAATGTGGGCCACCCCAAAGTGAGAGAGGCCCATTATACCCTTTTATCTCTTTAACAATTCAAGCTCTACTTCCTAAGAACAAGAACATTATTTTATAATACTGCAGTATAATTATCACATTCAAGAACAATAACATTATCATAATATATAATCAGCAATCAAAAATTCAATTTTGTCAATTATTCCAATTGTATTTTTATGGCTGTTTTTTCTGGAACAGATTTCAGGCCAGGATCAAATATTGCACTTAGTTTCCATGTGTGTTCAGTCTTTTTTATTCTGTAACAGTCTCAGTCTTTGTCTTTTATGACATTGGTTTTTTAAAAGAATGCAAATTAGTTATTTTATAAAATGTCCTGTATTAGTTATAAAATTAAATGCCTAATTTATAATTTTTAAAAGTAAAACAACAAAAGAAATTGCATATCATATCTATAGGACATAGATAAAGCTATCCCCAAGAAAATGTATAGTATTGATTTTGTTCATTATGCTTTATTGAATTATTAGACAAGAAAGATTAACAATAAGTGAATTGTTTGGCTTAAGAAACAAGAAAAAGGACATCTTGTAAGGGGAGGAGTCAAGGTATATAAGTGTTGAGCAATTCCATTCACAGAAGAACACTGACTCCGATAAGAGTGTAATACATTTTTATTTTTCAAATTCACATGGAACATTTACAAATATTTTTTTTCTTTTGCGGTACTGGGGATGGAACCCAGGGGCATTCTACCTCCAAGCTGCACCCCCAGCCCTATTTTTTATTCTTTATCTTGAAACAGGGTCTCACTAAGTTGCGGAGGGCCTCACTAAGTCGCTGAGGCGGGCCACGAACCCAGATCCTCCTATCTCAGCCTCCCAAGTACTGGGATTACAAGTGTGCACCACCATGCCCAGCTATATTAAGTGTTTATGAAACAAGTTTTGTGATTAGACTTGGATCCCAACCCCAATATATCTCATTATAGACATATTCAAAAATATTTCCAAATCAGAAAAGCTCCAAAATCTGGAATATTCTAGTCCCAAGGATTTTAGAGAAGTAATACTTAACCTGTGATGAAAAAAAACCATCACAGTCAGGTGCAGGGGTGCACACCCATAATCCCAGTATTTGGGAGGCTGAGACAGGAGAATCTCAGGTTTGAGTCCAGCCTCAGCAACTTAGCAAGACCCTCAGCAACTTAGTGAGACCCTGTTTCAAATTTTATTGTATTTATTTATTTATTTACTTATTGATTGATTCATTGATTGATTGATTTGCAGTACTGGGGATTGAACGCCCAGGGGCGTTCTACTTCCGAGCTATACCCCCGGCCCTATTTTTTATTCTTTATTTTGAAACAGGGTCTCACTAAGTTGCGGAGGCCCTCACTAAGTAGCTGAGGCTGGCTGCGAACCCGGATCCTCCGGTCTCCGCCTCCCAAGTACTGGGATTACAAGCATGTGCCCCCTCGCCCGGCTCTGTTTCAAATTTTAAACATTAAAAGGGCTAGGGGTATAGCTCAGAGGTAGAATGCCCCTGGGTTCAATATTCATTACCTGGGGTGGGGAAGAAGTCTATCACAATAGATATTATAGACTAAGAGATTTGAAGGTGAAAATTTTATGCCAATAAATTTAAAACTGTAAATTCTTAAGAAAACATGTTACTCAGATTACACAGGAAAAATAGAAAACATGTAGTTCTTTTTTGTTTATTTAAAAATTGACTGCTTAGCCTGGTGTGGGGGTGCACGCTTGTAATCCCAGTACTTGAGAGGCTAAGACCAGAGGATCCAGGTTCGCGGCCAGCCTCAGCTTCTTAGTGAGGCCCTCCACAACTTAGTGAGACCCTGTTTCAAAATAAAGAATAAAAAATTGGGCTGGGGGTGTAGCTCGGAGGTAGAATGCCCATGGGTTCAATCCCCGGCACCGCAATAAATAAATAAATAAATAAATAAATAAATAAATACATAAAAATTGACTGCTTATTTTAAAAACTCCTCTTTCATGTTGGAAGCCTTCCTCTGGTGTCTGATCATTTTTAGCTATCTGCTTTTCTTTAAGAATGGGGCATGATCACATTGAGCAGATACTGTAAGAACACATGGTTGGTGGCTGTGGCCTTCGCTGTAATGTAATCTGGCTGAGCTGTTTGGCTAAGAAACACTTAGCATCATTGCATGTTTCTCCTTAACCTGATTCTTCCCATCTCTTTCCTGGAAGATAGAAGCTGGTTTCCAGCATTTGGGGAATGAAAAGGGAAAAGAGGCCTTTTTGATCTCAACATTCAGTGTTCATGATTCATGTAATCCCTTGATTCCAGTAGGATAACTCTAACCACAAGCTGGACCTGACATTCCCCACTCCAGGAATTCCTGCGTTTCCCTTTCTTGGTTACATTTGAAGTAGGGGATGTGCAGTTTGGGGGAAGAAGACCTAGGAATTTGTTTTATAAACTAAGTTTCAAAATGCTTTTTATTTAACGCTACCCTTCTTTCCTTATTTTCAGAACTATCTAGGACCATTAATTCCTAAGAATTTGGAGTATTCCTCAATGTTTTCCTCTCTGCCAGTTCAAGACCAGGTTTCTTGTGACGACTAAGTCAACTACTAGCAGTCCTTTGTAGCTCCCAAAATTGTGTTGTCATTATCTCTTTCCCTTTTTTTTTTTTTTTGCACCATGGGCTTAGAATTTAAAAAAATAAATTCCTTTATTGTTTCAGTGGAGTTTTCAGAAGAAAGCAAATGAAACATGTGTGCTTAGTCCTTCAAATTTACTCCAAACTCTACTCCATATATTAGTTGGATAATATTTCCAACTATAAGAAAAACAGAATGACAGTAATAACTGGCCCAATTGCAAGGTCAAATAAGCAGGGATTCTCAAGAGCCTTGAAGTTTCAACATCTGTGCATTAGTGATTCAAAATGGAATATGCCCAACTAGACTTCACAACTGTAGGATCGTTTAACTTTTCAAACCATTTCATATAACTTTCCTGATTTTATATTCATCACTATCCCTTTAAGATTGCAGGGTGAAATATATTATTTGCCTATTTAATAGACAAGTAAACTAAGTCAAAATTAAACTGTGACTTTCCAATAAAATTTGGTTAGGGTAAAACTGTTCCTGTTTTTTCTAAGGACTAGTTCAAAGACTTCATGTCTTACTTGTGGGCAAAAGCAAATATCTTCACTTTCTGTAAACAAAGGATAATTGTGAAGAAGATATGCAAAAGAGGACTGTTCATAGTCTGTACTGTCTTGTTAACCAAGGTTAAATGTATTTCAGGGGCTTGTTGTGATGTCTACAGATCTTGAAGAAGTGGTTAGAAGCATTTTGAATGTCAAAATTCCAGGAATGTGGATGGGTAAATCCTACCCAAGCCTTAAACCACTTGGCAGCTATGTGAATGACTTCCTTGCAAGACTAAAATTCTTACAGGTGAGCTCATCTAAATGAACATATATTGTTTAATTTTCCTGGCTTCATTTTCTTCACCAGAATGCCTAATGTGATGAATATTACTCTCTATAGTTTCCTTGTGCATCCCAGGCACAAGTGACTGCTATTTAAGGATATTTCACATAATGTATATAACTGTTACCTGGAACTGTCAAAATACTAGTATCAAAAGTAGAAATTCTGCCTAATGCCTTCTTTAGGAGTAAGTAGTCATGTTCAATGAAGTCAGAAATTCAAATTAGTGACATTTAAAGGGAGAAAAAATGTCTGGCATATGAATTTCCCCATCAAATATTTAGCATTAAAATAGATACCTATAAAATAGAAACTCTTATATACTATTGGTGGGATTATAAATTAGTACGGCCACTATGTATATCAGTATGAAGGTTCTTTAAAAGAGGAGGAATGGAACCACCATATGATCCAATCATACCACTCGGTGATATCTTTCCAAAAGAATTAAAGATAGAACACTACAGTGATACATTCATACCCATGTTTTTAGCAGCACAATTCACATTAACCAAATTATGGAACCAACCTGAGTTCTGTCAACAGATGAATGGATAACAAAAATATAGTATATATACACTATAACATCTCACTCAGCCATAAAGAACAAAATTACATCATTTGTAGGAAAATGGATGGAACTAGAGAATATTATGCTAAGTGAAGTCAGCCAGTCTCAGAGAATTAAGGGCCATATGTTTTTTCTCATATGTGGAAGCTAGAATGAAAATAGGAAACAAAAGGGACTTCAGTCAAATGAGGAGAGAGACCAGTAGAATAATGAAAGGTGGTTGGTGGAGGAGGGAGGAAGAAAAGGATGATAGAGGAAGGGAACAGTTCAAATAAGACTATGTCCATGCACGAAGGGATCACTACCAATCTAACGCATATACATCTCACTGTGATGTATAATTACAATGCACCAATAAAAATATATGTAAAAATGGATCCCTGTAGCAGAGTGGAAGCCAGACAAGTTACTAGTGAGGAGCAGTATTTCTTCATTGCCTAGCAGCCTTCTAGGTCATGAACTCACTAATGCAAGTGAGCAGTGACCTCAATGGCTAATTGTCTTGGAAATGTTGAGTGGGCGGAAGCCTACCTCCTAATTATCTGGCAATACTGTCACTTAACTGTGTTCTTTTTAACAATTATATCTATTGAAGTGTCAGCTAGTTTCCTAGACACTATACATAAGGCATCAAAAACTAAGGAAATTTCTGTAGGAATAATAAAATGACTTAACTCCCTTTTTATAATACAGACCCTCTGTTGTATGAATTGGATACTAGGGAATTAAGATTGTTATTGAAAGATGAGGGTGTACATTGGGCTCTTATAGGGAAAAGCTTTTCAAGACCATTTTTTAGACTGGCTTCTAAAATTTACTATTTAGCTAAAGCCATAATTCACCCTGATCACCATTAGAATCTATGATATTAGTAGAGAATTAAGATGTCTTAATGTTTCTAAAGACCTTACACTCTCACTACCCTGCTTGTTTCAGGAGTTCCTTGTACAATATTTTGTTTCCATATGTTGAATTTTATTGTATTTTGGTGAAGTAGGAGGTAAAAATCCCTTGAGAAAATTCTTCTTACTTGGAACTAATGAATTAGAGGGGAAAAAGTGAAAAACCCCACTATTATATGACTAGACTTTATGGGAATCTCTATTCAACTGTATAACATGATATACTATGCAACAATGCATATTAGATATTCACTATGATAGAGATTTTCTGAAAGGACCACCAGGCATTTGTAAAACAGACATTTATGTCTGCATTCTTAAACATTGTAATTCCCAAGCTGATATGATGGATATGAAGTCGAAGTCAGACAAACACTGAATATTCTACTTATTTTTATTAATCTTTTATTTGTGCATTATCATTATACATCATAGTGAGATTCATAGTGATACATTCATCCATACACATAACACTATTTGGTCTGTTTTCTTCTCCAAACCTCCCTTTCTCTTCCTTCCTTCCTCCCCCAATTCCCTTTCACTACTCTACTGGTCTCCTCATTTTCCTGAGGTCTCTTTTCTTTCCTATTTTCTCTCTAGCTTCTACATATGAGAGAAAACATACACATGGCCAACAAATATATGAAAAAATTATCAACATCCCTTAGCTATCAGGAAAATGCAAATCAAGACTATACTGAAATTCCATCTCACACCAGTTAGAATGACAATCATCAGGTATACAAACAAGAGTATATGCTACTTATTTCTAAAACCTTAACATAGCTTGTCATTCCTCCGAGTTCATTTACCAGTTTACCTAAAAGATAACAAGAATGTTTGGGGACATGTTTTTTTAAGCAGTGTTGTATTTAAGAATTGAAAGACCATTGTTCAGACACTTGTGTTTTGATCCACCATAGCAATGGTATGAAGTTGGCCCTCCTCCAGTCTTCTGGCTTTCTGGATTCTTCTTTACACAAGCCTTCCTGACTGGTGCCCAGCAGAACTATGCCAGGAAATACACTATTCCTATTGATCTCCTTGGGTTCGACTATGAAGTGATGGACGACAAAGAATATAAGCATGGTCCCGAGGATGGTAAGTGCAAGTAACAGCATGAGCTGGCTCATATCTGGGCACTGAATAAAAGCTTACTGTTTTTATTTATTTTTTTTTTTTTGGTACTGAGGATTGAACCTGGGGGCATTCTACTTCTGAACTGCACCCCCAGTCCTATTTTATTTTTTATTTTGAAACAGGGTCTCGGTACCATTCTTGCTTATCTTCCTCAGCTGTTAAAAAGTGAATATTGTGTATGTAACTTACCCTCAAATGGTTGAGAAAAAAATTTACAAAGAGAGAGAACAAATGATACAGCAAACGAGGGAAGGAAATGGGAACAATAGGTGAATCTGTATGAAGAGTATATGTCCCTTGTACTTTTTTCAAACTTATGTTAGAAATTATTTCTAATAAGTACTCATCAAATTAACAGCACATGGAATAATCGTCCATAATCTTATGTTGGCCTTGGAGAATTAAGATGAGATAGCATTGGAAAGATGGAGCTTCTTCCTGGCCCCTCAAAGAGCAAACCTTTGCAGAATCTTAAAATATATATATATATATATATATATATATATATATATATGTTCTTTCTTGTTATATGCGACATTCCAAAACTTAAAGTTAAGAGGAGCATTTGTTTTGTGGTTGGCAGACTGATTGTGAAGAAATCTTTGTTTTGTTAATCAATTGCTTTTCAACACTTTGCTACTACTCTGATGTTTTATTTCAAATTCAGTGGGAAGAGCCACTGTTTTAAACAAGTGTTATTTTTAAAATGCTATGGATTCCTGAATTTTACCAAAATGGTGCTGTCTTTAAATGAATGATGTCAATTTCTAAATGGCCATTAACGTTTACTGCTTTAACTGAAGTGTTAAAGACAATATTCTTCTTCCTTATTCATCACTGAATTATGAACGCACTGGCTCACTGTATTAGACACTGGAGATATCCACAGGGAGCAATTCAAGATCTTGTCCCTCAATAAATACATACTCTGGTGAGAGATACTGACAGGAAGGTATGTAAGTGTTTTTACTTTATATTGATTGTCACACATCTCAAAGGGGTTTGTACCAGGAAGCAGTCCTACTAATATTCCCCTGGGAAACTTGCTTTCCCACTCTCAGAATGACCACTCATTCATTCTTTGCCCTTCCCTTTACCCCATCCCATCTCATTCTTCATTGCAAAAATAAAAAGTTCTCAGAAGAGAACTTTTAGCATCACTAAATCCTGTCCAAGTCTGTCAACATCTGCACCCTCTGGGAATCCAGACCCCATTTCCCTTCTCCCTCTCCAGGGCTTTGCTTCTTCAATTGTGCCTTCTCTCCAGAATCAACATCTCTCTCAGGACTGGATAATTCCTAGCAACACACAGTATACCCTAGAATTACTCATCTTAAGTCAACAATTCCAATTGTCATGACATCCGCTCCTCAGCTAGTGTCCCATATCTCTGCTCCCCTTTATAGCAAAATCTCTCAAAAGAATTCTTTGCAGGCTGTCTCCCGGTTCTGACTTCTTATTCCCTGTGCACTTTTCGTCCTCTCCAGTCAACTGATGCTGTTCTCCTCAGGGTTACTGGTGGCTTCTGTGTCGACAAAGCCTATGAGTTCCTTTTGTCTTTGTCTTAACTCCTAGCAGTTTTCTCAAGTTGCCAACTTTGTCCTTCTAGAGACATTCTTTGTTTCTTTCTAGAATATCACCTTCTACTAATTATTCTTTTCTTGTTGGCTACGTTCATTCCTCCCTGTTGGTTTATGTTCCTCTAAATATTGGAGTTTCCAAGGACTCAGTCCTGGGACTTTCTCTTTTTTCTAATTGCATTCTCTCTCCAGGTGACCTCATCCTTTTCTGAGTCTTTAAACATCTCCTTGCAGGTGTCCTCCAGTCTCCAACCCAGACCTTTCCTCCGTGACCCAGAGAGCTATAGCCAACTGCCAAGCTGACATCTATTTTGGTGTCTCCTGGATATGTGAAACTTAGAAGTAATTTCAATAATGGCACCACCATCCAGCCAGAAAACCACAAATTCTTTTATTCTTCTGCTTCTTCATATGCTCTCCCATGAATGCAGTCGCTCACCTATGATCCTACTGCCCCCTCCACTTTGTATCTAGGCTTCACTCTAGCCTGTTGTGCCCCCTCACTAGTGTTATTACCTAATTATAATCCTTAACCTACACAGAAAGTGTGTGTGTGTGTGTGTGTGTGTAACTGGGAATTGAACCTGGGAGCATTCTACCTCTGAGCTACACCCACCCTGGCCATATTTTATTTTGAAACAAGGTCTGTCTAAGTTGCTGAGGCTGGCCTGGAACCTGCAATCCTCCTGTCCCAGCCTCCCCAATACTAGGATTACAGACATGTGCCACTATGCCCAGCTCATAGAAACTTTTTGTTCATTTGTTTAGTTAGTTAGTTAGTTAGTTAGTTAGTAATTGTGGTACTAGGTATTGAACACAGTGGCATTCCACCTGGGAGCTACACCTCCAATCCTTTTTATCTTTTTTTTTTTTATTGGTGCATTGTAATCATACATCTTGATGTGTTTCAAGGTGGTACAAGTATACATATACACATGACTCAATTAGCCAATTCCCACTCCCATTCCCTCTTCCTTCCCTCCTTCCTTGAGCTCAGCACAGTAGTTGAGTTTGATAAGTTTGGGTATGTACATGCTGTTCATTAGGGTGTTTCCCTGTTCCCCCTCCCATCTCCTTCAGTTAGGTGGTTTTCTTTACTCACCTCGGGTTTTCTCCATCTTTGTCTGGAGTCCCTCCTATGCCCTATTCTCCCTAGCTTCTGCATATTCGGGAGAGCATTGACTTTTCGCTCTTTGTAACTACTAATCTCACTTAGCATAATGTTCTCTAATTCCATCTATTTCCCGCCAAATGACGTAATTTTGTTGATCTTTATGGCTGCGTAAAATTCCATTGTGTACATATCCCATAGTTTTATAATCCATTCATCTGTTGAATATAAACAGATCTTGTCAGCTCCTCGCCTCCAGTGAAAAATCGAACAACTAAATAAGTCATAATGACATTTTTATCTCTGTAGTATGAATAAAACACACAGACTCCTTAGCACAACTGTGAGGCCAGGCACGTTCTAGCTGCGGTCCACCTGTACAAGCTCATCACGTACCAGCTCATCACGCGCCTCCACATTCAACTCACACCGACCTCTCACAGGCACTGGAATGTCTCACGTTCCCTTCTCTTCGGGGTCTTTGTACATGCTGTTTCTCACTCAGCATGATGGAAACTTCTCAGCTTTCAGGTCTAGGCTTAAAAAACTAGAGGTCATCAGGAAAAAACCTCCATGAATATTCATTTTATATTGAGGCTTTTTATATTCATATTCATATTGAAGCTTCTACTCCCCCTTGTTATCATTTTTAACAACTCTGCTTATTAACTTCAAAGCATTAGTCACGCTTTGCAGTTATATTAAGTGTTTCCCTCTCTATTGTCTCTCTTCCCTATGACAATACAAATACTAAGAGAGCGCTGCTAGTGTCTTCACCCTTCTTTCCTCGGTGCCTGTCAGCGTCTGGCTCATAATAGGCCCTCAAATGCTGCTGTCGAAATGCTCAACATCGTACTTCTGAAATTCTATAGATTCATGGAGTCCAACCCAACCTTTAAAAACCACCTTTTATTCTAGTCTTTAATGCTTAATATAAACAGTTTTATAGCAGATACACATTTAAGAATAATAAACACAAGGGAAAAGAATCATGAGGATACATTATCTTATAACTCACCATTTTCATCCCAGCCATAGAGGCCTACCCCATTATTAATCTGACTATTTGCTCAGAATCTCTTTATTCTTAATACACGTGGAATGGACATATTGCTGAATGCTTGAAGGAAGTTTAACAACCTTCTGCTAAATTGCTTCATTTATTGTTTCCTTAATTACATAAGCTTTAAAAAATTCCTTTTCCGTGCAGCTTACTTTATTACATGTTGTAAAAGATACTAATAGAGTTTGAGCCCTTGCCCTCATAAAATTCAATATATAGTTGGATAGATTTAGGAACATACCAAGAAGTATAAATAATTTGGTTCAAACGGAATGTTTCGGCAGTGGGTTAAGAGGTGTCTAAGTTTAGTAAAGGCAAAGCCAGGGAGGGCATGAGCATGTGGCGTGGAGTTGCTGTGATATTCTGCTGAATTCTAGAAACTTCCCAGCCTTTGACATGAATCCTCTCAATAACTCTGCAGCACAGCTAATACTACTATCCCCAGGATACAGAGGTGGAAACTTAGGCTCAGAGAGGTTCTCTGTTTGCCCAAGCACTCACAGTAGCAAGGGGCAGAGCTGAAATCTAAATGCAGGCGATTGGGCTCTCATGCTTAACTACTATCTTCATGGTCTACTGAGTACTCAGCAGAAGCAGAAGTTTGAAGACATCACTTTTCTCAAGAAAAGTTTTCTTAAAGAAGCTACGGTTAATCCTTATGTATTTCTTTCAGGTGCAGGACTTTGTTTTCCTGTTTTTTCCCCCCATGTCATAATAAAAGGCATAAGGTTTCATTTGGGTTGAAGTCTGAGCAGTACTCATGATGTCTCTCAGAGTTACATGTTTTTTAACTCAGCTGAAAGATTGAATTTATAAAAGTATTGCATGAAGTTTATAAACTACCTGTATTAGTCAGGTTTTCATTGCCTAGACCAAAACACCTCATAAGAAGCACTTAGAGGAGAGAAGGTATATTTTGGTTCTCTATGTCAGAGGTTCTGTCTGTGATCAGCAGGCTCCAAGGCAGGGCACAGGAGAGGAAAGCTGCTCAGCTCATGGCAGTAGGGAAGCAGAGAGAGAGAGAGATAAAGGAAGGGAAGAACCAGGGACATACACAGTCTCCAAGACTATGACTCAGGGACCTACCTCCTCCAGCCATGCCCACCAGCCTACAACTAACACTCGGTGAATCCGTTCAAATTATTAACCCATCAAATGGATTTATCCACTGAAGAGGTTACATCCCTGATGATTCAATTATTATGTTACCTGTGAACATTACTGTATTGCCAACACATAGGGTTTTCTGGGGCACATTCCATGTCCAAATCATAACACTAGTTAATATCCAAGGTCATTGAATTCCCCATCATTATACATTGAACTTAGACATTGTGTGGGGTAGTGGATTTTTCTTTTCACAGTGGCTTACTAATTTAACCCACAACTGCTCTTATATAAAGGAGGTCAGGCATTACACATCCAGAATTATCTTGAACACAGTGAAGTAGGATATAAAACACAACTTACTTAAAAATCACTAAAAGCTGGGTGTGGTGGTGCACGCTTGTAATCCCAGTACTTGGGAGGCTGAGACCGGAGGATCCGGGTTTGCGGCCTGCCTCAGCTACTTAGTGAGACCCTGTTTCCAAATAAAGAATAAAAAATAGGGCTGGGGGTGGAGCTCAGAGGTAGAATGCCCCTGGGTTCGACCTTCAGTACCACAAAAAAAATCAATAAAGACCACTTACTGTTCCAAGTTTGTGCAGTAAACAGTAGCCATCGGCTAAATGAACCATTTTACCCACTACAAATGCATTGGCCAACCTTGATATATAATTCCATTTACCCACAAAGAAAACAAGTCACTTTAAAGTTACAATGCTGCTGTAAGTTAACTTAGTATTTGTCATTGGCCATTCAAGATGTATTTACCTAAGAGTCCTCTTACCTGAATGACTATATACTCCTGGTGACTCAGTCATCCATTGGGATCACTGGATAGTGGGAAGGGAGACAGCAAAGGGTGAACGGGAGAGGGACTAGAGCACCCACGGCTGACACTGTGTGCTGACTATATCTCTCAAGGAGGCTAGAGGTGTGACCACGAGCGTGGAACCACTGTGAACAAAAACCCAGCCAACATCTATCTGGCACTTCATGTCTTGCGTTTTCCTTATGGCCCTAACTGACCATGGGCAATGAAAATATGTTTGGATCTCCCACTTAAGTACAATCATATTTCCTATGAAATCATTGGGTGTGGTGACGCATGCTTGTAATCCCAGTACTTGGGAGGTGGAGACCGGAGGATCCAGGTTTGCGGCCAGCCTCAGCTACTTAGTGAGGCCCTCCGTAACTTCGTGAGACCCAGTTTCAAAATAAAGTATAAAAAATAGGGCCAGGGGTGTGGCGTGGAGGTAGAAAGCCCCTGGGTTCAATCTCTGGTACCACAAAAAAAAAAAAAATAGGGCCAGGGGTGTAGCTCAGAGGTAAAATGCCCCTGGGTTCAGTCCCCGGTACCAAAAAAAAAAAAAAAAGGAACCTTTATCCCTGCCATCACTTTTCTAAGTGTTGAGGTTTTCTGTTTACTTTCTATGACATTGTCTTTCTTTCCAAGTGAAGAATAAATAATTCAGTTGGTTACAGGCAGAGATTTGCTGGCTTATGCTTTTTGTTGAGTGTTATAAAGTTCTTCTATTTGCCCTATTTCCACCTATTTTTGTGACTGGCCTGCAGGCCATAGGGCTGGCTGGAGAGGTTAGGATGTAGGATGTGACCCAGCCTCCCTCTCGGGTAGGTCTCCTTTCACATTGCTTCAGGTTCAGGATGCAATTTGCCATTCAGCAGTTATTGGACAAGTGCTTTGCCAATTAATACTAAAATTTTATTCCAACTTATTCTTTCATCAGTTAATATCCAGAAGAGGGAGAGGGTCTCTTCTACCCCCAACATACATTACTTAACTATCCACTTAAGTACAATTAAATAAAAAATTCAGTCCCTTGGTCACACCAGTTACTCTTCAAGTGTTTGACGGCCACATGGAGATACCGGCTGCCATATTGGATGGCTCAGATAATGAGTATTTTCACTAATTGCGAAAACTCCTTTTGGACAGCACGTTTCCCGTGGATTTTTATACTGCTCTGCACAGCACTTTCACCTCTTTTATCTGGTTTGATTCTACTAACTCCACAAGGTAGACAAAGCAGATGTTCTTGCTTTATAAATGTTCTTCAGGTTGTTCTCCAGATGGCCAAACAGGTTCTAAGGTTGAATGAGTTGCTTGGATTCACACAGCAAATTAGAAACTAAAACCTCACTGTTTGTAAGTTCTACCTTGCTTCTCTTGACATCTGTGCAGCAATTACAATGACTATCTTTATATGCAGATACCTATATTCAATCTATGAGGCTTTATAGTCAGGGAAAGTGACCCATGTCTCATTGGTTTACTAATTTGTGCTCTTCTTCAGCTGTTAGTGTATGAAGATACATGCTAGAGAGAATTTATCCCTCTGTCCTTTCAGTATACAGACTAAGGAGAGGCTTTGGCAGTGAGAATAAATTCTAAAAGGGGAGGAGAAATTTAACTTTCATGACATTAGAGAAGGGTATTTTGTACATATGTTGCCTGGCAGCCACTGACTCCATATAATTACATTGAGAACTTTTTTATGGATTTCATGACTTTTCACAATATAGTATAATCACTGGCCAACTAAAAATAGAAATCTTATAATGTTCACATGTACCGAGAACTTCCCATAGACTAATTTTAAATTCCTTCTTTCCTCTTTTTTTTCCATGCTTAATTTTAGTACTACATGACTTTAGGGAAAGTACACTTGTTTTTGAAATATAAATGTTAAACACTCGGGAGAGTGCTTCCATTTTGGAATAAGTCTTAGACTGCTGACCTAGTATCGCCCACATAACATTCACATGTAGGAATTTCAGACCCAGGACTCCTCAACATGCATCTTTAAAGTGTTACATTAATGTGTTTCTCTTATGTTCAGGTGTTTTCATTCATGGATTGTTTCTGGATGGAGCTTCCTGGAATAGAAAGATCAAGAAACTTGCAGAATCACATCCCAAAATTCTTTATGATACAGTGCCGGTGGTTAGTATTTTCTAGTGACATATACATAGGCATGCGCAGCAAATTCTTGTGATTCATGGTAATTATGTTCTCCAAAGTCACCAACGTTGAATTAGCAAATATGTGAACCAGTCATTGCACCTGGGGGAAATAGAGGATTAAGTTTCTGCAGTCTGAGTTCTGTGAGTTGACTGATACAGAAGCATGTTTTGTTTCTGTTTAGAGACACTCTATCAAATAGAAAATGTTGAATGAGTAACATAAAGTCATGGTCAGCAGCACCCACCATGACACCCACCCGAACAAACCCCAGTATTTTCTCCAGGAGGCACGTAGGCATTGCAGCCTGACTGGGGGTCATTTTAAATAATGAGATCACCAACAAAAACACACAAAAATGTGAACAACTTGGCATTAAATAGACTGTGAAAGAATACTCGTTTACAGTTCTGAGAGCTGAAACGAGAAAGCAGCGCTTCACCTGCTTCAGCCTTAGCCAGGAACATGCACATAGGATACGGATGACTCAGTCTTTCATGCTCCGGCCAGGTCGGCCAGTTTGGGTTATTAGGATTAGAAATAAATTTTGGAGCTGGGCACGGTGACTCATGTCTCTAATTCCAGTACTTGGGAGGCTGAGACAGGAGGATGGCAGGTTCAAAGCCAGCCTCAGCAACTTAGTGAGACCCTGTTTCAAAATAAAAGATAAAAAGGACTGGGGGTGTAGGTTATAGGTAGAATGGTCCTGGGTTCAATCCCAGGTACTACCAAAGAAAGAAAAATAAATTTTGGTGAGTAGGGAAACTTGCAAATATGGAGTCTATGAGTAGTGAAGATCAACTGTATATACTTAAGTTTTTGTGTGTTGCTATATCATGAGAAAATGGTTCATTTTTTACACAATTTGAAGGACAGGCCTAGGGTGGGGTATTAAAATATAGGTTGTAGGGGTCACATAAATTGTGGCATTCTGAGAGCAGCTGAACAACAGGCGCAAATCCCCCAGGACAGCTGTTAGGAGGAGGTGTAGTGTAGGGCAGCCCAGTGGTGAGAAACCTGCCATATGTGCCAGTGTACCATTGACAGAGAACATTGAGAACATGAGGCTCAAGTCAAAAGCCACAGGGCAGGTAAAGGTTTGCAATTTCAGGAGCTTATTGGGGCTAATTTTTTAACATGAAAACTTTTAAGCAGCTTTCAGTGAGTAGAAGAAATTTATAAATGGATAATGATTCACCTAAATAAAGAATTCAACTAGTAAGAAATAAAAAGTCTCATCAGAGAAATCCACTCAGGCTAAAATGAAATGCATCCAAGTTGAGAGTATTTTGAGACTCATATTGTGCTAATATCTGCAAAAATGTGTTGTAATAATCTGGATTTCACAGTTATGTGGGAGAAATAAAAAAACTTGAATCCTCATTAGCTCCTTCATACAACTTGTGTTTTGACCTGAGAAGCCTAAAAGAGGGCTCTGAACAGTGGGGCTGTCAAGTAATATCACCTTAAGGAGTGCTTATTACTACTACAAGAAAAAAAGTTCAATTAAATTCTAAAACATGTTTGTGATCATAGCTTCTCTTTACCCTTATGTTCAAAGACCAGCTTGCCTCAAAATCTTATATTTAAGATTGGTTAGACTCCACAATAAATCCTATGCTTAATATTCTAGGAATTTGAATAATGATTTTAAAAACAATGTGGGTATATTATAGTTAATAAAGGAATACAACTATGTATTTTTTAAAATCTTAAGTGAGAAAATTATGTTTTATATGCACAATAGTGTTTGCACAACTATCTGGAAGAACAATTTTATTATAATTATGAACATATATTAATCATAGAAATTAATGGGCTTCACTATTATTTCCATATATGCATAGGTTGTATATTGACCATGTTCCTCCTCCTCCTCCTCCAACTTGTGCCTGTCATTTCGTTGATTTTCTTCTAGTTGTTTTAAATATTCTTTGTTCAATTCTTCCTTTAATTCATCTTTGTGGCTTGATGGTTTGCTGTAATGTTTGATTCTTTTCTATTTCTCATTTGTGTTTCTACTTTTCTAGTTGGATATATACTATGATAGAATCTTTCTTCTACTTCTGGGTGTAGGACTCCCTTAAGCGTCTTCTGTAAAGTTGGTCTGGTGGTCATGAATTCCTTTAGTTTTTCCTTATCTTGGAAGGTCTTTATTTCTCCTTTAATTCTGGATAGCTTTGCTGGGTATGGTAATATTTGTTGGCAGTTATTTTCTTTCAGGACTTGAAATACATCATTCCATGCTCTCCTGGCCTATAAGGTTTCTGCCGAGAAATGTGCTGTATGTCTAATGGGGTTGCCCTTAAATGTGCTTTTCTCTTGCAGATTTTTTTTTTTTTTTTTGGTACCGGGGATTGAACTCAGGGGCGTTCTACCTCCGCACTACGTCCCTGGTCCTATTTTTTATACTTTATTTTAAAACCGGGTCTCACGAAGTTGCGGAGGGCCTCACTAAGGAGAGAGAGACAGGAAGAGAGAGAGAGAGAGAGAGAGAGAGAGCAGGCTGGCCGCGAACCCGGATCCTCCGGTCTCCGCCTCCCAAAGTACTGGGATTACAAGCATGCGCCACCACGCCCGGCTCTCTTGCAGATTTTAAAATTCTTTCTTTGTTCTGTACTTTTGACAGTTTGACTGTAATATATTGTGGTAAGGATATTTTTCTGGTCATGTCTATTTGGGTTTTATAGATCTCCTGTACCTGGGTGTCCGTGTCTTTCCCAAGATTTGGTAAGTTTTCTGCTATTATTTCATTGAAGGTTTTTTGGTTGTTGTTTTTATTTTTTCTCTTAACCTTTATTTCTTCCCCTTCAGGAATGCTGATGATTGGGATGCTTGATCTTTTAATGGTGTCCCAAAGATCTTCTATGCTCATGTCATTCTTTTTAATTTTCTCTATTTCTGTATGAATGTAATATATCAAAGACTTGTCTTCAAGCTTTGATATTCTTTCTTCTGATTGATCGAGTCTGTTGTTGAGGATTTTAACTGAATTTTTTTATCTGACTTACTGAACTCCAAGATTTCTGATTGGTTCTTTTTGACAGTCCCTATCTCTTTGCTGAATTTCTCATTCATATCCTGCATTGTCTTCCTAATTTCACTTACCTGTTTATCTGTATTCTTTTGGATCTCATTGAGCTTTCTTAAAATCATTCTTTGGATTTATCAGGCATTTCATCCACTTTAATATCTTTGGAATTGGTTACTAGAGTTATGATCTTTATGAGATGTCATTATACCTAGTTAAAATTTTTGTTCTTGTGTTCTTATGTTGAGATTTGTGCATCTGGTGAAATAGACATTAGAATCACTTTAATGGAATGGTCTTCTTAGCAAGTGGCTTTCTCCTGAAGATGCGTCAGTTTGTTATGCAATGTTGAGTTCATTTCCAGCTAGATACCATCTTGTAATCTCCCTATAGCTTCTTTGGCTGTGATTAGTGAGTTTGGCACAGTATGTAAAATTGGATCAGAATCAGAGAGATCCACTGCCTGTGAGTTTCGCAAGAGTGGGGACACTCCAGCAGTTCAGACAGGTGTGGTGTCAACAGCAGAGTGTGTGGGGTTCACCCTCTGTAGTTACTCCTATGTGGGAATGGTGGACCCTAATGGGTGATGGAGATTTCCTCAGCACCACTGACCTTGGCTCTGTTACTTTTATGGGTCTCTGGTACTGGCCACCCCAGTAGTGGTGAGGGGCCTGAGTGCCTGTTCTCTGATTAGAAGCACCTGGGTCCAGGTGCTTCTCGGGGAGAGCTGAAGGCAGAAGCCACAGCACCCCCTCTATGGCAGTGACACCTAGTCTTGTCAGCAGTGCATGGTCAGACATGGTGTGGATGGGACCTGTGTAGGTGTGGTGTCAGCAAAAGCTGTTAATTCTCTGCTCTATCAGGAGAGTGCCACCCAGGAGGGGGACTTCAGAGGCCCATAGCTATCCACGCCTGGGGACTGGGCAGAATTCCTCTCAAGGTGCTCACAGGAGAGAACGAGAGCAGAATGTCTGACATGGGGCAATATTTCTTTCCTGGTTTCTTTCCAGACTTTCTTAAGACTGTGTGCCCAGAGAGCAGAGTGACAACTCGGGCTTTTTCTCCTTGTTTTTTTTTTTTTTTTTTCATTTGTAACCGCCAGGGATGAAGTGGGAGTAGATGGGGACTGGAGCCAGGCACAATTCCTTCCACTTGAGATGCTCCCTGCAGAGAGCAGGATGTGTTTGAGCCAGATAAAGTTTCTCTCCAGACCCTTTTAGATGTGCACCCCGAGGACAGAGCGGCCACATCCCCCATTTCTTTCATGTACAGTGCCCTCTGGGGAGCCTCGTAAAATTTCTCTAGGCTGATGTGCTCCCAGGGCAGGGCGAGTGGAACATGGCTCTAGACCTTCCTAGGTGTGCACCTTGGGTTGGGGCTACAGTTACAGCCCAGGGGCATTTCGGGAGAATGCCTGAGCACATCTCTGTGGGCCTGGGAGCAGTGGGAACAGTCATTTCTCCACCGTTAGCTTCAGGTGCCTGTGTGCAGTGCTGGGAGAGGGTGGTGAGAACCGCACCACAGGCGCCCTCCGCTCTGGCACCCACAGAGGATCCTCCAGTTCTTGTGGATGGCAGCTTCTGCTCCCCTCGCCCCACATGTTCCCCATTAACTAGCACTTAGTGGTCTTGTCGGCCATTCCACTGAGCCATGAGGCCTCTCGCCATTGAACCACTGCAGTAGAATGTTCATGGTATGGGAGTATGCAGGAGTCTCTGACCTTTGGAGCAGTCCAATTCAGACCACAGGTCCCTTCTCCTCATGGCTCCTGGCTGCAGCAACCTGGGGTTCCCTGAGTAAGGTGTATTCCTTTTCAGAAACCAGAATACTGTGAATTTCAGCCCTTATTTAGGCTGTAGGCGGCAAGAGCTATGAAACTTTCCCAGAGCTAGGATTATCACTATTTGTACTGGTAGAGCTTGCTGGGATGCTTCTTTCACCTTTACCACCTGGAGCAGAGACCATCCCTCCCCAGCTATGGAGCAGGTGATGGGATATTTTCTCATTATGCTACTATCTCTGGTTTTACAAGGCTTTTGATTTTCTACTGTTGAATCCCAGTGTTCTCCTGCACACTCACCCATCTCAATATGCAGCTATACACTTATTACTTTGCTTTTTTTGTGGAAGAGATTTGGGTCACAAAAACTTGCAGACATGACTAACTTTAGTCTGAAAACGCCACAGTAGGCTTAAATATACATAATAGACTTGACTTACAGTTGTTATATACTTTCTTCCAGATGTGGCTAAAGCCCTGTAGGCGGACAGATATACCCAAACGGCCAAGTTACGTTGCTCCACTGTATAAGACAAGCGAGCGGAGAGGAACATTATCCACCACTGGCCATTCTACAAATTTTGTGATTGCCATGACTCTTCCCTCTGACCAACCCAAGGAGCACTGGATTGGACGGGGTGTAGCACTGCTGTGTCAGCTTAACTCATGACCTGAAGATGGCATTTCCTTGTTTCTATTTCTTGTTAGATGGTTAAATAGAAAATATATTGTTAAAAAAATGTTTAGCTTAATTTGACCATTAGAGTTTGCTTATGTGCAAATGCAGCCTACATTTACAATTCATACTTTAAGAAAATATTCTGAAATAGAGACTAAAGAAAGCACTTTGGTATATTTGCTCTTTTGAATAACTTTATTTTGGGAGAGTTCCATAAGCATTAGGAACATACATAAAATGACACACCACTGTTGACAATGAAAAAAACAGCATTTAATCACTTCCAGCTTTATAAATTTTTAAAAAATGATTCAGTTACAACAACAAAAAAGTTTAGATATTTTAGCAAGTATCAACTTGCAGGACCATAATCACATTTAAGCCACTGACTTACTGTTAATGGAAAAAATTCACACTGCATCTAGTCACTATAGTATTTCTAAGCATAATCACAGCTGATTGAGTGCAATGTGATATACACTAAAATTCATATGGATGTCACACAGTGACAGCATTGTACAAGTAACATTAATGACCTCCAACAAACACATGTTAAAATTAGACTGGTCAAGCTAAATGGAATGTTGGAGCCAAACAGAAATGTAGTGGAATTAAGATTGTCTAATAAGACTTGAAACTATACATTAGAATGACATGAAAACTAAATACTGGTGGAACCCTATCAAAATACTAGCAGCGACCGTTACAGCACTCTTAAAAGGTTAAGAAAATCTAGCAAATAAAGATAATACCATTTTTGAGAGAATATAAAACTTTATATACTTTAGCATTACCGATTTGCTTTAAATGAGGCATGTAAGACTGGGAGTATATTCCAGCTTTTGCTTTGAAATGAAGCAGATTTAATGCTGGAATGCAGAATCCTCCTTCGGTATAAAACCCCCAAAATGAACTACAATATCTTGGTTCAGAAAGCAAGATATTTCAACCACTTGAAGTTGGCAGTAAATAAAATATCAGCACCTTTTAGCTAGGTTGCTTGAAGGGCCAAGCAATGAGATGAGGACTGTCCTAATTTAGTGCCCGATGCTGAAAATAATCTACGTATAAAACTCCTACTTATTACAAGGAGCCCAATGGAGAAAGCCAGAGATAGTTTTTCAAATTCAAGCATAAATTAAAGATGTAACAATACCTAGCTCCCTTGCTTACAGCATAAAGAAGAAACACCGGCAATACCCTACTAACACGTGGATGCATGTGCTGCTCTCAAAGTTTTTTGTTTTAAAAACTTCATAGAATAAGAGGAAAGGAGGAGTAAATGGGAACATTTAAAATGGAATGGAAAGAGTTTGGCTCTTATATATTTGAACAGTAAGATTTTTAAAAGAGCTACACTGGTTGCCAAGCAGATTAAAACAAAGCTAGCTGCACAGAGTTCAAATATAGTTTACCTGGCATAAATGAAGACCATGTGGCACAAGATGTAAACAGAAAGCTACATGCGTGTGACTAGTACTACAAATTATTGAGTCAAAATTCAGGATAAACATGGCTTGCACTTCTCACAAATCATTTACAATTATGGAAGGAGAACAGGGCACCTCAAAGAGACTAATCCCTATCAGGCACCAACAGCGTATCTTGGCACAAATTGATCAAGTGATTTCAGCTTAGTCACTTACTTGGTACCATGACAGCCATGGTATCCATGGTAACTGTTTGATATTTAATACACACATTACAGACATGGTAAACCTGGATTTTCTGCCTTATGACTTTATTGCCAGCCACAGCATGTGCTCATTTGGCATTGGTTTCAAGGCCAAACTGTATTGTGAACATTCAGAACTTAAATTTCCCAATTCACCTAGTGCTATAAGTTGAAAAATCAACTAGACCATGTTTGAGTTCATTTCTTTGATATTTCCTAGAGGGTTATAATTTTAACAAAAAACCCATTTGACCACATGCTCTGATACCCACCTCCCCCAAAACCCAAAACAGATACAAAATTAAAGTTAAAAAAAAACCAGAAAAATATCCCCAAACACCAAGTATTATAATAATACAAAGAACCATTATGAATCTTTCATTAAACCAAAGCTCACACAAACATACAATCACAAATTTCAGTAGTTTAGGCTGCAAGTTTAAACACTATGCAAATATATACAAAAATAGTAACTCTAGATTCAAGAATAAGGGCTTTTCCCAATGCTAAACTCATACTCTAATGCAGCCTGAGCTTTCCTTTAGTCTATAGTCTACTTTAGGCGGTTTCAAAGTTGTGTCAAGTTGATCCCTATTACCATATGTATATACGTAGCTGAATTAAAGGGCACTAAAAATTCCTCCTTAGCACACACAAAAATGTCTGCTCACAGTCCATTTAAAATATTTTTTAAAGTTTAAATGATTTTTGGTTTAATTTCTATTTCTGCATAGCCACAGAAGTTTCTACTAATAAGAGACTACTTTAGTGTTTTATATGATTATTTTTTAAAAAGTTTTAATCAAACCTGTATCAACATTGGTTCATGGAGTCCCATTTTCTCCTTTCTTTATCATCAACTTTATGCTTTTAAAAGACCCCTTCACACAGGGAAAATAGTACTGAGCACCTGTCTTTTGTGGTTAGGCTCAAATCTAAGGAACTTGTAAGTAGTGCAAGCCACTGACTTCTTTGAGCAATGTGCATACAGTACAAGGAACAGATGCGAAGCTGCATGGTGACATTCTCGTAATCAGTCGTGATTACTGGGAATGGTCAAAACTGGATGTCAAACACAATTTTGTCTTCATAGAGGGCGATCACCAGCATGATGGCAAATCCAAACAGCAACCCCAGATTCTGAAGAATGAACTGCCCCACTGGACAAAAGCCATGTTCCTCATTGTCACCGTCACCATGCAGCATTTCTGGAAGCTGAAAAAAGAAATGGATCTTTATAAGTAATTTAAAGTTTATAAAGTGTACTACTGGCAACTTCCTATATCTAGCTCTAGTAAGACTCTAGTAGTTACAGTATCCGGCTCTGAGTTTTTATTGCTATAAAAGCTTTTCCTTATGACTTCCTTAATATTTAAAAATAAACATGGTACAGGATACTTCATAGAATTAGCCCCTCTAGATAAGTGTATGTACCAGCTAGAATGGGCACTGTGCCTCTACCACATTCAATTCTATCCTGAATGCCAACACCCATACTGTCTGTTACAACCACAACTAAGAGCCAACCAATACCTACTGGTATGTCCATACTTGTTAAAATACAAAGTGCTTCCATACTGATAAAAACCACCCAATATCCCCTAAAACCAGTTCCCTCTGCTGGGACATCCTATAGTTATGTCATGAAAGCTTCTGGTACTGTTGATGTCTTATAGAACGGCTTTAATTAACAAAACCTTCCTCCCTATAGCTAAAGTGGCCTTTCTAATATAAAAGTATGATAATTTTATTCTGTTGCTAAAACCTTTTATTGGCTCTCCAAAGTTTAAAATATAACTTTAATCTTTTTAGCATGGTATATTGTGGGACTGTCATGATCTGGCCAACACCTACCTAATGACAATATGGACATAATTTTTTAATCAATTTTTCCTACTTAACATTAGAAAATATGTAATTTTATTATCATTAAAATCTTTGAAAGTATATGTGGATAGTTTGTTCTCTTTCTCCAATTTTATTGTCTCTTTCTCCAATTTTATTTCCAATAAAATTGTGACAATTTAAGAATATTTAAGCAAGGAAAGGCCTTATTTTTGTTTGTTTTATCAGCAATAGTCATTTTAGGTTATTTTCTCAGAATACAATCTCAAGAGTAGACTTACTGGTCAGAGGAATGTTGCTACTTATTCAGTTTACTTAATATACCCTTGCTTCTAGTAAATTCTTCTACATTTTTTAAGACTCAGCTCTGATTTCTTATTATAGAAAAACTTGCCTAATTTCTTTTTCAGCTAGCCTCTCTGCAATTCCACAAACATGGCACATAACTGTATAATAAAATGTATTAAAAATTGTAATTAATGGCTACTTTTCTTCATTAAACTAAAAATCCTTACTGTAAAAAGTCTCATTATTTTATCTCTTCCTAGTACAAGAATCCATCCGCTCATCCTCTATTCGGTATTGTGAACTTCAAGTAGTCCATGAAATGAAACACAAACGCCTACTCTCCCAGAGCTGACTCCTTGGGGAGAAGACAGTGAACTGGATAAATAAGTAAAATGTTCAGTTTGTTATTAATGGATTGAGATATAGGCACAAAGGAGAAAAAAGTGAAATAGCAATTAGAAGATGCAATGATGGGGGGGCTGAAATTTTAGGTAGCATACCTCATAAAAAGGAAGTGAGGGAGCTAGACATGAGAAGGTCTGCAGGAAAAGCAAGAGCTACAGTGCTGAGGCACAGTGTGCCTCATGGGGGAAGAAGGTGGAAATTAGATAAGGTTAGGAGAATTCAGGAGGGGAGGGAGTGAAAAGCCTTGCAGGGCAGAGAACTTTGGGACTTTTACTCTGAATGAGAAGGTACTGACGAGTCTGAAGCACAGACTCTTTAACAGGATCCTTACTGAGCTGTGATATGAGGTAGAAGCAGGGAGAGGAGTTAAAAGAAAGATGCTGGTGGCTTGGATGAGGGTGGTGGGATGGAGAAGACAGAGGCCTCAGGACTTACTGGCAAATCAGATGTGAAAAGGACAAAGAGTGGAAGCAAAGGATGCCACTCGGGCTTTCGCTCTGAACAACTAGAAGAATGGAGTTATCATTTATGAGAAGATGAATAATGTAAGAAATGCTCATGCAAGAAGTGAGCCTGGCAAGTTTCAAGAGCCGAGTCCTGAACATAATAAGTTTGCAATGCCTTTTAGTCTATAGTTAAAGGGAAGGTCTGTGCTATAAATTTAAGAATCGTCAGTCAATAAATATTTAAAGCCATGAGATGAAATGAGATTACTCAGAGGGTGTTCGCCAACAGTTAGAGGTAGTGGAGAAGATGAGTATCTGATAAAAAAAAATACTCAGAAAGCAAGGTCAGAAAGGTGGGAAGAAGGTCAGGAAAGTACGGTGTTATAAAAGCCTACTTACAAAAAAGCAGTTTCAAAGAGGAAAGAATAACTCAAATGCTGCTGTTAGGGCAAGAAAAATGAAGACTGAAAAATGACTAGTGTGGACTTAATGTCGTGATCAATAGCAAATTTGAAAAAAACAGTTTTGGCAGAGCAGTCAGGGAGAAAACTGATGAGGTCGGACAAAAAAAAAGAGAATTAAAAAAATAAGTGATGATTTGCTAAGAGAGAAGAGTGACAGGTTGTTAGCTAGAGTAGAAAGTGGAGCTAAGAGAGATTGTGCTCTGCTACCTTTTCAAGAAGGGAGAAGTTAACGTGTGGTTTATATGCAGATAGGAATCATCTAGTAGAGGGTAAAATTTCACAGAAAAGAGAATTTAAGGGAATAAAAGGAAGGAAGGTAAATGGGCATAGATATAGCAAGGGGAAGAGAGGTAGTGATGGGAACCTGTGGAAGGTGTCTGGGCAGCTTCAGTGTTCCCCAGGAAACAGGAAGCAAGGTTATCATCTGAGGACAAGGTCAGGAAATGAGGTATTGAGAGGTCTGAGAAGAGGGGACACAGATTCCTCTAGGTAACAGAATATAAATTATTTTCATCTCCTTTTTATTTACATTTTTAAACTTTCTATAATAAATGGGCTCTGATTAAAAATTTAGGCTATATAACTATGAAATGAGACTGTGTGATCGATCTTACCAGAAAGAAGAGTGAACGCAATATCTAGTTACAAAATCAAAAACCAACCAAATTGCTAGTTCTATAGAAACACCACTGTCTAACATATTTGGAGTATTACTGTAAATTAAAATGAAACTATTCATGTTTACATAAACTTTAAGCTAAAGTTAGAAATAAGAGGTTATATAAATACAATCACTTGGAGTATACCATTTCCAGCAGAAGACTGGCTTACCAAACAGATGTAGTATTTATTGTTTGCTGTAAATTAGCAAGTCCTAAAGATTGTAACGACAATAATAAAACACTAGCACTCCAGTATCACAAAATATTCAAAGCAGTATAATTATTTTGTAATCATTTTTGTAAATACTGATGATTATAGTGACATCACTTGGTAAGAAATTTTCAGCATCTCAACAGATTGCCAGAAAAAAAAAGAATCCTACTTAAATGCCTTTCCATAAAAGATTATTCAGGATATCATATATCTTTAAAATGTGTAATATTTTTAAAAATAGTTTGACTTCAAACCACTTCTAAAGATTTCTTCCATATTTGAAAGGTGCATTCTATTTGCAGGTTTTAGTACAACAAAAAATATAAAAACTATCTTACCATATCCACCAAGGCTACATAGAGGAACATGCCTGCAGTGATTGCAAAGATCCAAAGTGTGATGTTATTGGCGTACTGACCCACCGCCGTGCCTATAAGCATGCCTATGTAAGCCATCATGGCAGAGAGGAGGTTGTATACAATTGCTTGCTTTACCGTCATGCCTGCTTTAAGAAGAACTGCAAAATCACCTGCAATTAAAACATAATGGGAGAATTTTAAAACAACAGGATTGTAAAACAGAAATTTGGTGACAAACAATAAAAAACAAAATCAAGAATTACATTAAAAAGTTACATCTTGAGTAACAGCAGAGAGTGTGTGGCAATGCTGTGGGGGTGAGAGAACTGGTGTCCTGATTGTAATGATGGTTACACACATCTGTACAATGTTAATCTTCAAAAAACTGCATAAACAAAAAAGTCACCTTTACAGTATGACAACCTAAAGCATAAAATATTTTTAAAAAGGAATAAAAATCAAGAAAATACAGAAGAAAAAAGAACCATCACCGATCTTTTTTACTCTCTGCTCTGACTTCTCTTTCTTCAAAGGGAAACAGCCTAAGTAGGATCAGAGATAAAGTAGCAGGAAGTATGTTTTATTCTATGTTTACATTTCTTCTTTTCCCCAGAAAAAGAAAAATTAAACCCTGATTCTGAAAATCCTGAAAGTGTAAGATTCCATGTTGCCATAATGGTGCACATGAATGGCTCCTAGCAGCCATGCTGCAAAGTCCGGGCCTGGTTTCTAACTGTGATGATGAAGCCTGGGCGGGCACCTTAGCAAGTGTCAGTCAAATCAATCACAACCACAGAGCTGGAGCAAGTCAAAACGCACACAAGAGGACAAGAGGGAAAATCCTGGGATTCTTTTTCTAGAAATGTAAATACATACATACAAATGTCTCAATGGACACCCTACCCCCCCAAAAAAAAACCCCACACATATACAAGAAAGAACATATTTTTTCTCATCTGTCTAAAGTTGGAACATCAGGGGAAAAAAAGGATAAATTACTCTTCAGAGAGATGTTATTAGAAGTGCCAAATGCTGCTAGAGATAATACTCTTGAAAACTAAAGGATTAAAAGCAATAGCTTTAATTATAACAGTTTTTTCTTTGTTTCAGTTACTACATGTACAAATACCAATCAATTATTGAACACTTAGTATATGCAAGGTGCTATCTAGACTATTGACTAGTGATGTTATTTTCCCTTAAGAAAGGATCTTAGTATTTATGTATCTAAAAGTGCACAATCTATTCTTCCATAACTTAAGAGTTATGGCTACAAGGTCCTAGTCTGTTAACACCAAAGAAGTTAGTACAAGGCATTATTTTTCTGTGTTCCAAGAAACTGCTACCAACTACAAAAGGCAGCATTAGTTTGATAAGTCAAGATGCCAAGGATGCTGTCTTCCAATGCCTTCTAAATTACAATTCTCTAGTTTCCACCGAATAATGTTCTCCTTCCATCTTTTCCCCTCAGATCCTGAATACTATACCTTAATTCTCCTACTAAGACTTGGATTTAGTATCGGTTTCTATCTCTTCTCTCCTATGGGATTTGATTTAATTTCTTCCTGTCTTGTTTTTTTTCCTCTGCTTTCTTTAAGGAAAGAGATACCTAACTTCTTCCTCCACATCTTTCTCCTCCAAATTTTTAATAATTCAACTGTGCTTAAGGGTTAATTTCACTTAGCATGGCATTATATAATAGAAAATGAGACTATACAAGTTATGAAATACATTGCTTCCTTTCATAATTTCATAATGTGGTTTTAAAAGGAGCATGATTTAATATTCAGCAACACTGTCATAGCGACAAACTACATCAATTTTGTCACTTTCCCTGATACTACTAGATGGCACAATGATTTACTTCATTCTTGAGTAGCAACCAAACAGCATGAATTAACTAATCAACATTCAAGATAAATTGTTTTTTAATATTTTTTTAAGATTAAGGTATAACCTAACACAAATTTTTCTTGTCTTTTTTGATGTAGAGTTCTATGAATTTTGATAAACACACATACCATGTAACCATAACCACCATTAAATTCTAGAACTGTTTTATTACTACCCAAAATTCCCTTAGGCCCTCCCCTCAGACAATAAACAACTCCTGGACACAAACCAATAATTTGCTCTGTCTGTCTAAAATTTTGCCTTTTCAAGAACATCATGTGAAAGAATCATAATGTAGTTTCTGAGTCTCGGTTTTTTCATTTAGCATGATGTATGTAAGATTCATCCACATTACTATACACATCAGGACATTACATTATATTGCTCAATAAGGTTCACCCCACAGGTGAATTATACTTTAGTCACTCATCAGCTGAAAGCCATTTAAGTTGTTTCCAGTTTAGGGTCCTTATGAAAGAAGTCACTATATACATTCATAAACAGGTTTTTGTGTCTACTTAAGTTTTCATTTCTCTTGAGCAGATACTTAATAATTGGGATGGCTGGGCAATACAGTAACTGCATTTCTAACTTTATAAGAAATTACATTCCCACCAGCTGGGTGTGATGGTGTAGTGATGGTGCACACAGGCAATCCTAGTACTTGGAAAGCTGAGACAAGAGAATCGCAGGTTCAAGGCCAGCCTCAGGAGCTTAGTGAGACCCTCAACAACTTAGTCCTGCTTCAAAATAAAAAATAAAGGGGGGGGGGCTGGAGGTGTAGCTCAGAGGTAGAATGTCCCTGGGTTCACAAAACAACAACAATAACAACAACAACAAAAATTCCCACCAGCAATGCATGAGAGTTCTAGGTGTTCCAAACCCTTGCCAGCCATAATGTCAAACCTAGCATCTGAACTCTCATGTTTATTTGCCATCTGTTTACCTTCTTTAGTGAAATGTCATTTCAAATCCCCTTTTTTCTTTTTTAGTTGGGTTATCTGCCTATTACTAAATTGAGAGGTCTTTAAATATTCTGGTCATAAAGGCCTTTTTTGTAAGGTATATATTTTCCAAAATTCTTGCCAGTTTGTGGATTGTCTTTTTACTCTCTCAACAGCATCTTTTGTGAAGTTAATTTGTAGGAAGTCCGTTTTTATTAACTTTTTTCTTAGTGGATCTTGCTTTTAGTGCTGTGCCTGAGCACAGATTGCCTGACCCAAGACACAAAAACATTCTAGGCTTTCTTCCAGAATTTTCCTATTTTTAGGTTCTCCATTCAGATCAATGATCTATTTTGAGTTACTTTTTGTCAATAGTGAAAGGTGGATATCCAATACAGCATCATTTGTTGAAAAGATTACCCTTTCTACATGGAATTTTCTTTAAACTTTTGTTAAAAATAAACTTCCATATATATGAAGACTCTTATGTTCGATTTCACTGATTTATGCATCTATTTTACCATTATCAACTGATTTCATTACTGTGGCTTTATGATAAGTCTTGAAATCAACTTTGCTGTTGATTTTAAAAGTTTTTGGCTTCAAATTCCTTTCCCTATAAAATTTTTAAAAAGCTCATTATCTCCACAAAAGAGCCTGCTAGGCTTTTGAATGAGAATGCACTATATCTACAGGAAGAATTATCATCTTAACAAATTGAGTCTTTTGGTCCATGAACCTTGTATATCTCTCCATTTAAGCCTCCTTTGGTGTCATTCGTTGGTGATTTGTGGTTTTCAGAATAGAGATTCTATACATATTGTTAGATTTAAGTTAACTATTTCATGTTTTTAGTGTTATTATAAATAGTACTTTTTAAATGGTTTCAATCTTCAATTATGGACTGCTGATTCTTTAAAATATATATATAAAAGTTTACATGGTATATGAAATAAAATCAGTGGGTTAACAGCAAAATCTGGTATTTAAGAAATACTTCTTTTTAAACATTATGTTCAGTGAACTAGTCATAATTTATGATCCTTCAACATATAATTATGTTATTGAATGCAAGAAAAGCACACACAAATGAACACTTCATCCATTTTAAGAAGCACACATTTTTTTCATATTTTATATCAGGATATACTTTACAGTTAATGATACTGTACACTTGCCATCAGCCTTTTTTTGTTTTAACATCTCTAAAATTTAGAAGTATTTATAATTGAAGAAATCATAGATTTGATGAAATCTGGTAAAAAAATATTTAAGGTTATCTTACCTAATTCATGTGGCAGTTCATGACAGAAGACAGCTATGGAAGTACTGATTCCTCCTGTCAATCCAGCACTAAAGGCTGCTCCTGAGAAGGATAAAAAAAAACAAGTGATGTTAACTTATCTTGTCTTTCCATTTTTACTAATAATGGCAGATGAAGTCTCTTCTGCCTATCTAAATTAATTTCATAATATATGTGTGACTCATTTATATACTATGCAGTTTGTGAACATACAGTGGAGTATATGATTTGGGTCTACTAGCAGAATTCTTTATTCTTTAGTGTTAATAGCTACGTGTATGCAAAGTATAATTTCTGCTTTCTAAAAGAAGCCAAAGCCTGTTCAAAGAAAATCATGTATTGATCACATTCAATGTTCTAAATTGGTAGTATAAATTTACATTAGCAAGATTCTAATGTATTTGGTACAATGGATTTTTTTTTGTGTGTGTGTGTAACTGGGGATTGAACCCAGGGGCGTTCTACCTCCAAGCTATACCCCCAGCCCTACTTTTTATTCTTTATTTTGAAACAGGGTCTCACTAAGTTGCAGAGGGCCTCACTAAGTAGCTGAGGCTGGCCACAAACCCGGATCCTCCGGTCTCAGCCTCCCAAGTACTGGGATTACAAGCATGAGCCACTATGCCCGGCAAGTACAATGGATTTTTATATTTTAAACATTTTCTTCACCTTTTTTCAAGGATGTGAAAAATCTGTTAAATCCAAGATTGAAATTAAACTGTGCTCTTTTAGGAATAAACAAATGGATTTGAAAACATAATGCTAAGGTCGCTTTTTCAAAAAGGCAACTGTACTTTGAATGAAAAATCAAGTTATTTAAGAAGTATATTAAAAACATGTTTAGTTTAAAAAATAATGAAATTTTACCTTTATATTTTCAAATATATCTATCAAATATGAAACCATACCCTCTGGAAAACTCAAATGACATAGATTATACTAGTACAGTTGTTAAGCCTTAGGTAAGTTTTAATCTTGTGAATTACAGTTCACAAGATTAGCATGGACATAGTGAAAGAAGAAAAACATCCATAACAACAAATTAGCCAGGTACAGTAGTGCACATCTATAATCCCAGCTACTCTGAAGGGTAAGGCAGGAAGATCACAAATTCAAGGCCAGCCAGGGCAACTTAGCAATATCCTGTCTCAGGATAAAATTTTTAAAAGAGCTGGGGATATAGCTCAGTGGTAGAGCTCTTGCCTAGTATGTGTGAAGCCCTGGGTTCAATCCTAAGTACTGCAGAAAAACAAAACAACAAATTTCAAGTCCACTTACCAATTGCTAGCCCATCACTGAAGTTGTGGATGCCATCCCCCATGATTACCATCCAGGCTATATTAGCGATTCCTGTTTCTTTCAGATCTGACCCAGAATGACAGGGACCGTGTGAATGATGAGAATGTTTGTGGTGCCACTGATGGTTATGTTTCCTCAGCACAGTTTTATTCTCATCATGGTGGTTATGTGCAGGAGCGTGGAGATCATGCTCATGAATGGTATGCAATCCATCACTGTGAGAATGGTCCATGATTTTCTCCTCTTCTACACAAAGGTAATTCTTAGGAGGGGATTCTTGTTGGCCTTCGATATCTGTCAGTTCAGTTTCATTAAGTCGATCTTCAGAAATAACCGAGTCATCAGTTCCTACATTACAGCAAAAGATATGCTCTATCAATAAGTAAGTGCATGTATATTTGCTAATTTAAACCCAAGAGAAGAGCAATGTAATGAATATTTCTTACGTGAATGTCTTTTAAAAGTCTTGAATAAATACACTGCCCTAAAATTATTTAAAAGCAATTTCAATAATAATGTTTTCTGGAGTCCTACTAAATAACTAGATAGATAGATAAAATAAACTCAAAACTTTTCAGAGAAAGAAGGAATCTTAGTGTTAACCCACTGTAACCTTCTCTTAAGAAAACAAAGAAAAATAAAATTTAAATAACTTGCCCAAGTCATACAGTTAGCTGATGGCAAGTTCTTTATATCCCTCAGTGCTCTGCCTATTTAATATGATACTCACAGGTCTCTGCTAGCGTGAAGTTCAGAACCCTATGCATCTGGATAAGCAATTTTTTAAAAACTGAGGTTGGCCTTTCAACTAGTTTCCCAAAGCTAATTTTTTATGACAAAGATTCTGATACTTCCCAATTATATTCTGGGGCAGAGTTCTACAGTCAGATTCTAGGCCGCCCTTTTCTACAGAAAATCATTAGTACCTTCAGGGAAACGTAAGTCCAGACAGAAGGTGAGAAAAATTAGGATACAAAACATTTTTATGTTTCACTCAAAGCTATAAGCTACCTTATTACATCTATCAGGCAACAAAATATGGATGGGTGAGCAGAGATTTCAATAAAAGGCAAGGCCATTCTCCTTTAAGCACAAAAGCAATTTTCCTTTTGCCAATCGCAGACAGAGGATAAAGAGATTCTGCACTGTCAAGAAATAAAGCACCACTCCACTACCTGGAAAGACATTGTTTTACTCTTAGTTTTTTCTGTAAACTAGAACTGCAAAACGTTTCTTGCCCCATAATATATTTGGTCTCACATTCCAGCATGAATAAGGCTGAAATTAACTAAAATAAACTAACAAATAAAATCACAATAAGACATTTAGATTTAAGAAAAACACGTTAGAAAATAAATTTAGGGAAGTCACAATGATAAAAAAAATTTCAATTAAGATAGGCACAATTTAGAAGCAGTATTTCAGTTTTTATATTTTAAAAGATTCTCTTTAATAAGAACTGTTGACTACCAGCAAGAGGCTTGAGTTGAAGCCAGTCGGCATCTGGTGTATTGTTTAACTTGTGATCTGAAAGCTTCCTTCCAATAGTTGCTTCTTCTGTGTTCTGCTTCATAAACCATTTCTGTTTTCCCTGGGCAAAAACAATTCTGGTATTAGTATAAAATCTATAACCACATTACAATAATATCACCTATCACCTTGCTAACACCTATGGGGGATAACTATGCTATTAACTTTATACATAAATTATACAGAAAAGGAGTGAGAAAAACTTAGATGAAAAAGCCAGCTTAATTTTTAAATATTTTTAAATATTAAACTAAGAGGTTTAATTAATCTACTTTAAAGAATAGAGTGCACAGTACCAAATTATTATGTGCCACCCAAATGAAAAGTGTGAAATATATCTTATTTAACAATGTTAAGGTAACAGAAAGTTTCAAAAATTAAAGCTTATTCTGTTGCATTTTATTCTGTATGTAATGCAACCTCACATTTTCCTGCATGTGTCATAATAGGAGCCAAACTTGAGTTAGAATCCTAATTTGTAGTTTACTTCTGAGGCTTGGGCATGTTTATTAGCTTTATTAAGCATAAGAATACTCATCTGTAAAATAAAAATTATAAGATTTTTATGAGGATTAAGTGGGGTGACATATGACACTGACCTATCACAGTAACTGACTTTTATAAATACAGGCATTAAATAAATGCCTAGCAATAAATACAGCCTAACAATAAATACAGGCATTCTTTCTTATCACTTTGTAACTAGACACTGGACATAATTTACTCTGTCCTCAATTACTTATAAGTACTAATTATTGTATTTCATTATTTAGGTTGAACTTTTCCTAAGTCACATACATCTTAACGGTCTCTTTTTACTACTTCCTTCTGTTAATGTAACTACCACTAACAACTCTTCTAATTTAAATTTCTGCTTCCTCTCTAATGCTAATTTAAGAATGCAAATATGTGAAAATAAAAGTCAGTGTCTTTGGAAGCTGACTTGTGCAGTAGTGAGGAGACTTCAACATCTGACACACTGTTTATGGCCTAGAGGTGGCCTCTGGAGAGGCCACCATCCATTTGCTCCTTCCCTATGAGCATTCTGTTGTACCCACACGGAGACGGAGTCTACCCGGAGCTAGCGTTTTGTCTGGCCTTTGACTCGTTGACTAATAGAATGAAGCAGAAGTGAGCTGTGCCAGCTCATGTAGCCTTAAAAGGGTCTGGCAGCTTTTGCCTTTCCTTCTGCTCACGTAAGCCAGCCACTAGCCTTTTCCAATCATGACTCTGAAG
>PVJS01018727.1:7814-34645 GCA_004027185.1 Glis glis | reverse complement strand
AAGGGGGAGGGCAAGAAAGAAGGGAATCAATGGAATTACTATCATAAATAACATGTACATGTGAAAATATACCAACATCATTCTTGGTACTTCATACGGGTGGGGGGAGGCGGGGGGGGCACCAAGAGCTGTGTGCATATATGTTAACATCAAATAGATATTCATTGCAATGTAAGACTCCAATGCACCAATAAAAGCATGTAAAAAAAAAAGAACCATAGAGAACTTTTCAAAGTGTGCATTATGCATGTGTATATGTATGGGTGTGTATTTGTGTGTGTGTGTGTGTGTGTGTGTGTGTGTGTGTGTCACAAAGCAGAGGGACAGAAAGGGAGAGAGAAGGGAGAAAGGGATGAGAGAGACAGAAAAGATAATGGGAAGATGCTTGCCAGTTCTCTGGCTCTTAGCCCAGGCTTCATTGAATGCAATGGATTTCCAACTAAAGTTGCTTTCCAACAAAATGACATTCAATTCAATTGCAAAAATATAGCCATTGTGTTTCTACTATCTGTAAAGTATGATGACAACTTAGGAAAAAAAAACAAATAAATAAGTGAACAGTGCTAATTTTCCCACATCTTTATAGCTACACCAAATAGTAAGGTGTATGTTTTAATTTTTTCAACTTGTATACTCATAAAGCTACAGAACTGGAAGAAACTTAGATATCATAGGCTGTGATTCCCTTAGTCTACATAAAAAGGAACTGAGTCCAAGGGAGGCAAGTGTTTGCCAAAAGTCCCTGAAAATCTTCTAACATTATCCACCTATCCAAAATAGACCTATATGGCTAAGAAGAAAAATTGGTTAAAAGACAGACCAGGACTATACCGCAATTAAAATTGTCTCAAATTTGTTTATGAGCAACTAGTTTAATTATATACGCAACTTGCTACAGAATCTGACCCTAGTGTAGCTCTGAGAAACAATTTTGAACTATTGATTCATCTTTCATCAAGGTAAAGCTTTCACAGGCTTCTCTTCCTTCTTAGAAATTTCCCAATTCTCCTAACTTAATGAGAAAACAAGTTAATCATTATCAGTATAATTTCCAAAGTTGTCTTCAGAGTGGATGCTAAGGCTATGGAGTTAGCCAACTGGCAGATTCTACAGCATAGTTCATGATCAAGGCCAATTAGAAATTCTTGACATCCCCCAGAAGCCTCATACATTTGGCCAGTCAGAGAGCAAGGGCCATGTACTCCACAATGTGTATATGCATCTGCTTTATTTATCCTCTCAATCATATCATCCAATGAATAACTATTCTGTTCTGGAGCAGGACAAGACTTAGAAACTTAAGCAGGTAACTTACAATTTTATTATTTGAATTTAACAAAAATAATTGCAACACATTAATTTGTTTATGCTCAAGATTTGAAAGTTGTTTTCAGCCGGGCGTGGTGGCGCACGCTTGTAATCCCAGTACTTTGGGAGGCGGAGACCGGAGGATCCGGGTTCACTGCCAGCCTCAGCTCTCTCTCTCTCTCTCCCTGTCTCTCTCTCTCTCTCTCTACTTAGTGAGGCCCTCCGCAACTTCGTGAGACCCGGTTTCACAATAAACTATAAAAAAATAGGGCTGGGGGTGTATCACGGAGGTAGAACTCCCCGGGTTCAATCCCCGATACCGTAAAAAAAAAAAGAAAGTTGTTTTCAATTTAGTTATCCAGAAAAATAGACATACTAATTTGCTAATCACTCTTCCTAAACTCCATGGCAAAATATCACTGAAAATTATAGAAGGGAGGATGTTGCCACAATGGAAAGAAGGTGAGTCATAGAATAGAGAGAACATAGCTCAAATTCTGATTCTCAAACAAATTAGCTTTTTGACATATGGACATGTATTTATCTCTTTAATTTGTCTTTATTTGTAAAATTAGAATGATAACAACTGTCATGGAAGGTAGTCCTCTAGATTAAAAATACTTAAGGATACTTGAAGCATAGTACTTATAACATTTAGGGGTATGAAATAATAAATGTTAATTAGTTATTCTATTTCCAATTTCTTCTCAAATTGAAAAAGTATTGAAGAAAATAATGCTTAATATCAACACTAAGCAATCTGTAAGCATACTCTAGTAATAATGCATGTATCATTATTCATAAATGTATCATCAGTTACAAAAGGAACAAAGCCAATTTATTTATGGACAACTGTAATTCCTGATTTCCATATTAGATTTTTAATGTTTCTTCCAATTATGTTTCAATATCCCATAGTATGTTATAAATAAAAATTAATCTGAATTTGCCATAGACATGTGTGTGTGTGTGTGTGTGTGTGTGTGTGTGTGTTGTATACATTAGTTACTGGGGTTTGAATCCAGGAGTTTTCTACTGTTGAGTTACATCCCAAGAAGTTGTCAAGGCTGGCCTAGAACCTGCAATCCTCCTGTCTCAGCCTCCCAAGTACTAGGATTACAAGTGTGGGCCACCAGGCCCTGCTTTTAAGAAACCAGGAATACTCATTTATTTATTAATATGTTTGAGGGGCTGAAGATTGAACCCAGGCCTTGTGCATGCTACGTAAGTGCCCAGCATATAAATTTTGATTTTTAATCCACTTTGACAGTCTATCTTTTGATTGGGAAGTTGAGACCATTTACATTCAGTGTTATTATAAAGAGGTGATTGTTATTTCCTGTCATTTTGAATTATATCTTCTGTTTGATTCAGTAGCAAGTTTTATTTCCTTAGGTGCTCTTCTAATGGAATTTGTCTGTTCTTTGCCTCTGGAGTTTTTTTTTTATTTTTGTGTTGGATTGAACCCAGGGGCATTCTACCTCCAAGTTACACCCCCAACCCTATTTTTTATTCTTTATTTTGAAACAGGATCTCACTAAGTCGCAGAGGGCCTCACTAAGTAGCTGAGGCTGGCAGTGAACCTGCGATCCTCCTGTCTCAGCCTCCCAAGTACTGGGATTACAAGCGTGTGCCACTACGCCCCTATTTAATTGTTTTAAGTGCCAACTTAGTAATCATGAATTCTTTTAAGTTTCTGCTTATGTTGTAAGATTTTTATTTCTCTGTTGATTTTAAAACATAGCTTTGCTGGATATTGAAATATTGATTGGAAGTTATTTTCTGACTTTCATAGTTTGGGTTCTATTTCTTATCTTTTAAGGAACCTACATATTGATATCCATAGTTGTCATACTAATTTACAATCAAATCTACACACTTATATCCAGCTGATTTTCAACAAAGGTGCCAAAAATATATGTTGGAACAAAAGAGAGTCTTTTTAACAAATGATGTTGGGAAAACTGGATATCCATCTGTAGATGAATGAAATCAAACCCTATCTCTCACCCAGCACAAAAGTCAATTTGTGCCGGGCGTGGTGGCGCACGCTTGTAATCCCAGTACTTTGGGAGGCGGAGACCGGAGGATCCTGGTTCGCGGCCAGCCTCAGCTCTCTCTCTCTCTCTCTCTCTCTCTCTCTCTTTCTCTCCTTAGTGAGGCCCTCTGCAACTTCGTGAGACCCGGTTTCAAAATAAAGTATAAAAAATAGGGCCGGGGGCGTAGCGCGGAGGTAGAATGCCCCTGCGTTCAATTCCCGGTACCGCAAAAAAAAAAAAAAACAGTAAAATGGATTAAAGACCTAGAAATTAAACTAGAAACTTTGAAAATACTATACAGAGAGAATATAAGACCAGCTCTCCAACATGTAAGTACAGTGGAGACTTCCTTAACAAGACCCCTAAAGCTCAGGAAATTAAACCAAGAATCAACAAATGGTATGACATCAAATTACAAAATTTCTTCATAGCAAAGAAATCAGTCAAGAGCATAAGAAAGACAGCCTACAGAATGGGAGAAAATTTTTGCCAGCTACTCCTCTAATAGAGGACTAACATCTAGAATATATATAGAACTCAAAAAACTTAAGACCAAGCTGGGCATAGTGGCACATGCCTGCAAACTCAGTGCTTGGAGGCTGAGGCAAGAGGATCATAGTTTCAAGTCCAGATCAGCAACTCAACAAGATCCTATTTCCAAAAAAAAAAATTAAAATATGGCTGGGGTGTAGCTCAGAGGTAGAATGCCTTTGGATTCAATCCCAAGGGGAAACAAAACAAAACAAAACAAAAAACTTTAACACACACACACACACACACACACACACACACAAAGAAAGAAAACAACCCAATCAAAAAATCGGCAATTGAATTGAATTGAGTTTTTCAAAAGAAGAAATACAAATGGCCAACAAATCTATGGAAAACTGTTCAACATCATTAGCAATCAGGGAAATGCAAATAGAAACTACAATGAGATTCCATGTAACTCCAGTTAGAATGGCAGTCATCATGAATACAAACAATAATAAATTCTGGTGAGGATGAAGGTGTAAGCAAATACTTATGCAATATTGAGATTATAAATTAGTACAACCACTATGGAAATTGGTGTGGAGGTTTCTAAAAAGTCTAGGGATGCAACCACCATATGACCCAGTTATACTACTCTTTAGTATCTTTCCAAAAGAATTAAAGTTAGAATACTATAGTGATACATGCATACCCATGTTTATAGCACCACAATTAACAATAGCCAAATTATGAAATATACCTAGGTGTCTGTCAACAGATTAATTGATAAAAAAGTGGAATATGGTGTATATACACACAATGGAGTTTTACTTTAGCCATAAAGAAGAATAAATTTATGACATGTGCAGGAAAATGGATGTAGCTAGAGAATGTTATGCTAAGTGAGACCAGCCAGTCTCAGAAAGTCAAGATATGTTTTCTCTCATATGTGGAAGTTAGAGAGAAAATAAGAAACAAAAGAAATTTCATGGTAATAAGAAGTGAGACCAGTAGAATGGTGGAAGGGGATAGGGGAGGGAAGGAGGTAGGTTGAAAAGGAGGATTGAGGAAGGAAACAGACCAAATAATTTATGTCAGTATATGAAGGTATCACTAGCAAACTTACTAGCATGTATGGGGCACAAAGTGGGGTTAGAGGGATAGGTTAGGAGGGAAACACACAAAGTGGTGTGTATATATGAATGTATCAGTTTGCTTTTAAATACTTTTATTGGTGCATTATAGTCTTACATCATAATGTAGTTCATAGTGATAGTGACATACATGCACACAGCACTTGGTGGGCTTTCTCCAGCTCCTCCTCATTCCCCCCTTCTCCATACAGGATATTGAGATATATTCTCACATATGTACATAATGTCCATGGAAGTGATTTCTTTACTGATGCTCCTTCTCCCACACCTTCCCCTAGACCACCTGCCTGGCTTCACTACTGTTTCTTCTCCACTATCTGGGGTCCTTCTGGTATCCTGATTACTCCCTAGCTTTCACATATGAGAGAAAACATGACCCTTCTCTTTCTGTGACTGGCTAATATCATTTAACACAGTGTTCTCCAGGTCCATCCATTTTCCTGCAAATGACATAATTTTGTTCTTTATTGCTGAGTAGAATTCCATTGTGTGTATATCCCATAATTTTGTAATCCATTCATCTGTTGATAGACACCTAGGTTGGTTCCATAATTTGGCTATTGTGAATTGTGCTACTATAACATGGATATGCAAATATTAATATTAATACTCTGATTTCAGTCCCTTTATAAAGATACACAGGAGTGGTATAGCTAGATCATGTGGTGGATCCATTCCCAGTTTTCTGAGGAATCTCCACACTGATCTCCACAGTGGATGTACTAATTTGCAATCCCACTAACAGTGTAGAAGAGTTCCTATTTCACCACATCCTCACCAGCATTTATTATTGTTTGACTTCTTGATGATTGCCATTCTGATTGGGGTTAGATGAAATCTCCATGTAGTTTTGATTTGCATCTCCCTGACTGCTAATGATGTTGCATATTTTTTCATGTATTTATTGGTCATTTGTATCTCTTCTTTTGTGAAGTGTCTATTTTGTTCAATTGCCCATTTATTGATTGGGTCATTTGTCTTTTTAGTGTTAAGTCTTTTATGTTCCTGTATATTCTAAATAATGTTCCTCTATCAGAAGAATAGCTGGCAAAGACCTTCTCCCTGAATATATCACTTTGAATCTCACTATGATGTATAATCATATTGCACCAATAAAATTCTACAAAAATAAAAAATATATTAAAGTTTAGCTTTTTGACTGCTAAAAAGAAATCAAAATTAACTACTTCAACAAAATTTGTGATATCTTAACATTGATATCTTGTCTTTGAGTACTCAATAGGAATCAAGAGGAAGGTTTGCAAACTAGATAATTAAATGATATAGATTGCAAAATTTTATCTCTACAGGCAAATTTGTCACAGGTCAGACAGAATAGCAGGAGATGGTCTAAAACTGAGCTTAGCAGAAGTTTGGAACCTGAAGTGACATCTTACTTTGGGGTGAATATAACAAACTTCTTTAGGAATCCTTAGAAATATTGGGGTTTGAATATTCCTGCTGCAGAGTCAAAGGTACTGCCCAACGGCCGCATCGGGGGCGTGCACGCAGACAGGAGCGACAGCCTGCTGGAGCTGTTCCCAGTGGAGCGGGGCGTCGTGAGCATCTCTTCGTGGCCATGAGCAGAAAGGGCAACCTCTATGGCTCGCCTTTCTTCGCCAACGAGTGCACGTTCAAGGAAATCCTCCTCCCCAACAACTACAATGCCTACGAGTCCCACGCGTACCCCGGCACCTTCATCGCCCTCAGGAAGAACCGCAAGACCAAGAAGAGGAACCGAGTGTCGCCAACCATGAAGGTCACCCACTTCCTCCCCAGGCTGTGACCCTCGGGAGCCACCTGGCCCCCAAAGCCTCCCAGAGGAGCACTTTTGTCAGATGGAGAGATTCATTTGAGAGTCAGTGTAAGCTATTTAAATTAATTATTTAAATATGTATATATCGTCACCAGATTATTTATGGTTCTGTGAGTGCATTTTTGTATTTTTCTGAAAAGAAACAGAAAAACACAGAAACAACAGCAAAAGATAAAAAGCAACTCGGACTTTTCCCAGTGTGGCAGGGGACAGTCTTACCGCTGGATTTATTTCACTGTCAAAAACCTGTCATGAGTGTGCTGCTATTTTGTGTCGTAAAAAAAAAAAAATGGTGACATCGGATTCCAATGACGTCCCGGCACCCCTGTCTGGAAAGGCCTGCGGGGGTTTTGGAAGTCGGAAGGCGCTGACCCTGGGCTTCCTTCTGGAACCTCTTCCACGCCCCGCCCCCCACTCCCTTTGTACATCCGTGCTATGAATTGGGACATACGGGTTTACTTCGGGTACAGAAAGCGCGCTGCCTGCCGAAATCCTCGCTGCCACTGTTTTTACATCTGCCACGACCGACCTTTGAGCTTTCCTGTAGTCCATCTTCCTGGACATACCACATGGGCGAGAGCCCTAGACGACTTCATAAACTCCCACTGGCCTCTTTTGGGGGAGGTGATCGGCCACAGCCCAGGTTGCTGCAGCCATTGAGGAAAAGACAAAACTGGTTTGTAAATTCCTCAGACAGGGGAGGCTGGATGCAGATGAGATGGTGTGTTCACACCACAACCCTAGTGATGAAATATTATTTGTGACACTTCCAAAATAGAATATATTTTTTAAAAAAGAAAAAAAAAACAGGCTTTCCTGCGCATGGGGAGCTTTGGGCTAGAACTAGCTATTATTTTTAGGTGAAACGTCCTTGCAGAGTTTGTACCTGATGCATTGTTGCTTAGGGACGTTGAACTTCTACCTCACAGTCCAGAAGTTCGGGTGCACGCGGGCTTGCCATCCGGATGCCTTTTTTTTTTTTTTTCCATATGTAGCCAAAAAGACTGCAGCTAGCGTCCCCGCGTCCCATCCGAACCTTATCACGTTTGAGCTATCTTTACCCGTGATTTACTTTTAGTAAGGGTAATCATGGTGAAAATATTTGCAGACAGCTGTTAGAGTGCACTATATGGTCACCAAGTAACCTTTTATTTTTCTTTATATATTTTACAAATGTAACCCCTGTCGTTGAAGCGAAGATGGAAGAGACAGGGTCGGTGCGGTTTAAAAAAAGGCCCGAGGTGAGGGCAAACATTTAATTTAAATGAATGACTGTTTCGAGTTTATACAAAATGACCTTAGCCCGCTACCAGAAATGCTCCGAATGTTTCGCCAAGACTTTAAGGCTGTCCTCGGGGTCCCTGAACTGTCTCCCGATTTAACTTCATAGGAGTCTACAGACAGCAAGACTGGAAAATCCGATTGGAGTTTTTGTCTTTCACATTCCTTTTGCAAACTCTTTGTTCAAATGCAAATCATGTACTTAAACTATTACTCTGAACCACGGCTTAGAAGAAGGAAGAAACTTCTTTGGAAGCCACTGAGGCAGGACCACACATCTTAAACGGCTGTTTACAGTTTTATGATATGACAATGTAATTCAGTGTTCTAACTTTGAAACCAGGACCTAGACTCCATGAGGGTGGAGGAAAGATAATAGTCAAAGATGTTCGTGCTGTTGGGGGGGGATAATTTGTGGACTTTGTGTATTTAATATATTCACATAGTAACAAGCCCTGATTATCCTAGATGCATCAGATTCTTGAAAGCTGTCTTGTCTCAGCCCAGTCAAACTGTCAGGAATTAATGAAGGGGTCTTAAGGGCTGAGTCAATCACCCTTGCTGGACTGTAGAATAACTGGTGACGTATCTAGGGATGGAATTGTACCTTTGGGATGCTGTAAAGGTTTGTGTTGCTGTGACGGGAGTGGAGGTTTCTGTATTTGCGGCTGTTTTCAGGATCTGTCTGTAGTTTTATACAGGTGCCAGTTGATAGCGTGCTGTATGTGCTGTGCACATTGGGATGTCCACTAAAATGAGAAGTGTTTCATCCTCTATAGAAAGAATCCCACCAGAATCGATGTAAATAATCGGGAGAGAGATTAAAAATGATGAAAACGTGAAAAAAAAAAGAAATATTGGGGTTTGTTCATTTAGATTTCATTAAGGATGATTCTAGAAGGATTTCATTAAGGGTGATTCTATAGATGGGATAAAGTTCCTATATTTAATTAACAAGTGATGGAGAACTAATATTCCAGGCTTAATAATTTTCGTTTGAATATCATTTCAGAATGGGTTCAGTAAAATGGCAGTGAATATGTGTGAACATGATAGTGAGCATTTTCCTTTCCATTTGTTTGGTATTAATAAAAATTGAGAACAAACTCTTTATCTTCCCTTCCCTCTCTAGAATTAATCACATACAGGCATGCATAACCCAACCACAGGGACACACACACAGACACACATAACCACACTTGATTATGTTTTTATAAGCAGAAGACAGAAGCAGATGGTAGACACTGTGAATTCCTAGCAACAGATTTTGAAACCACAATATTATTAAAACAACATAACATACCACACATGTAAACTGATCAATATATCTCATTAAAACGTCTAAATATTTTTTAACAATTTACTAAAGAATTAAATTAGTGGTGATCTAGACAAAGTTAGAATTATATCTTGATTGTCTAACCCTCAGATTATTTTACATTTCCAGCAAAGATAAAGGAGGGATAAAAATAACTGAATTTTTTGGCAAGGAAAATTACTCAAAAAGAGCCCAGATAAAGGAGGGATAAAAATAACTGAATTTTTTGGCAAGGAAAATTACTCAAAAAGAGCCCAAAGTAAATACATTTGTTGCCAAAGACACAACTGAGCATAGGACTAGTTTACCTAACATAAGGGAAAATTTAAAAATAAAACTGAACAACCAACCAAACAAACATGAAAGCTACCTATCATTCACAAGTGTATTCCCAACACAGACTTTTAGATTTGTAAAACATAGGATTCTAGCCTGTTAGGGAGAAACACACACACACACACACATACACACACAAGGGGATTTGGGGAGAAAGGGGAATAAAAATGCATCTTTATTATCCAGGGTATCAGTAAACCTCCAGGAGGATACAAGAATAAAATATTCAAAGAGCTGGCATATTAAGGGAGAAATTGATATTGCTGTGCATTTGTTTATTACATCAGGGTCTATGTAAAGAACCACAGGCTAATACAAATAAATAATAAGTTAGCAGATTCAAAAAAGATCTTATTTATGTCTACAAATCTCATGGAAAAAAGTTTAGTATACTGGTCAGATATACTAATTCAATGAATGTCCAGTGTTCACCAATTACACATAAAAAATCTTAGGTCAGGAAAGGATTTCCAGGGGTCATTTTCCTTCTCTTGGCAGGTTTTCCTTTAACACAAGAAAGAAGCTTTGTATGTACACTCTGCAAAGCTATTCTGTTTTTGTGAAGCTCACAGATTCTTAAATAATTAGAAAGCACTTGTACAGAATCTTACCTAAATTCCCATAATTTATTTTTGTCTGCTCTTGAAAAACAAGATAAAACCATGAACACATAAGACTATATGAGAGATTTGGGCTGGAGTATTGCATAGGGTTATTTATCACTGATGTTTTTCTCTCCTATTCTTGAAATTTTGAATTCAAATTTTAGAAAATAAAAAATCAGCTGAATGTCATTGTTTATGATCAGCTTAAAAATAGTTTACTTATACTGTTACATTCACATGACCCCCAAAATAAAGTTATGGATCTACCCCCATAAAAACATGAGTATAATCTGGTGATCTAACAAAGTGCAGTTTTTTACTGTAGTAAAGGACCTTAAGTCTTAGGAGTTGCTCAGAAGGGAGATGTCAAGGGTGGATAATCATAGGGTTTAGGATTTTGAGTTGGATATATTTGAGTGTGTATATTACTGGGGATTAAACCCAGTGGTGTTACACCTCTGAGTTTCACTCCCAGCCCTATTTCATTTTTTATTGTTGAAACAGGGTCTCGCTAAGTTGCTGAGGCTGGCCTCAAACCTGTGATTCTCCTCTCTAAGACTCCCAAGTACTGGGAAGAGAGGCGTGCACCACCATACCACCTGAGTTAAAGTACCTTAAGGTGAGTCTGTCTCTGTGTGGATGTGCTTGGCTTGGCCAAAGTTAGTAGTGTAATAAATAGTTGATTTACTGTTGAACACAGTGGAGATAAGGTCTTGATGGATGTTAGGGATATAGGAAGGAAATAAAACAGCTCTACAGACCAGAACAGGCTTTTTAATGGACTAAAGCCTGGGGGGGGGGCTGACCAGGAGAGAGCCCACAAGAGTCAGCAAAAGCCCCCTTCCTTACAAACTAGGGGCCTTTTATGGGGCATTGGGAGATGGGAGAGCAGGGCAGTCATGGACTTCTCTTATTGGTGGTCTTGGCAGGGTGCCAGGACAGGTAGATTTATGGTGCTGGGGGCAGGGGGATGGTCAGGAGCATTTTCCACTGCCACTGCTGGAGTTCTTTTGTTGTCAACCTTCTCTGGCCAGGCCTCACAGCCAGACCTCACAGTGCCCACAATGGAGAAATAGGTGTTTGATAAACAAGCAAGTGTGCTCAGTGGAGTGAGGAGTAGCCTCCTTATCTGATATGTAGCTTATTCTCCTGGGAAGAAAACCAGTACAATAGTCCATTGTTGCAATCAATGGAATGTGGGGAATTCCCGAGACTAAAGAGGAAGTTATTTACCATTTTACAGCTTTATTTTCTTTATTTTATATTTTTATTGGAAAAAATAGCAAAGGCATGTTAATGTAGAGACCCTGTTCTTCATCTCCATAATTATGTTATGGGACTGCAAACATCTGTTTTCATTGCAAAACTCACATGATAGCCCAAATCAGCATATCATATATCATATATATTTAGAGACATGCCAGAGCCTATCCTGAAGAAAACAGAAGTATCTTCTTAAGCTCAGATCCTCTCAAGAAAACTGATCATAGTTGATAAACATAGAAAATGGAAGTCAAATGTGCTTAATGTAAACTTGCTTTTTTGATCTTTTGAGGCAGTAAACCAATATAAGCACAGTCAACAGGCAGAACAGTGAGAAGACCTTCTGCCTGAGGCAGTGTAGTGTGAGAGCTGTACTGGACATTATCCTAACAATCCTCAACCTGTACAGCCCTAAGGAGATGAGGTGGAAGACAGAGGAAGATGGATCCTCAGGGCTTTCTCCACTTTGCACAATGAGATAGGCAACCCCAAGGGACAAGCAGTGAGTGGAGGCTTCCAGACCATTTGTCTCTTATTATGGCTCAGTTGACTCAGAGTCCAGCAGAGCAATGTGTGCAGGAGGGAGGGGCAGAGGTTCCCAGCATCCCCCAGCCCTGTGGGGGTGTGTGTGGTAAGAAGGGAAGTGGGTGGGAGCCAGGAGTGAGCAGAGGAATCATCTTCTCTCTGATCACAACTGAAGGAACGTTTAGATCTTTTCATCACAATTTGTCAATATCTCTGAGGGGGTGGAAAAGGAAAGGATTTATTTTTGTGTAAAAAGAAATAACATTTAGATTCTTGCTAGATTGGATTATATTTCCTTGCTTGGATGCTATGCATATATATAAATATGCATATTTGTACATATATATAACTCACAGGAATATTAAAGAGAGAAAAATGTTTGCATTCTTTAATAGCTCATTTTCTCAGATTATCAGATTATTACCCCAAGGATAAAGACATAAAATATTTGACACATTCATTCAGTTTCTTTTATTTTTAAATGGCTTTTATAGGGTCGTATTTTGATTCTGGTTTTTAACTTAAAATTCTGGGGGATGGGGATGTAGTTCAGTGGTAAAGTGCTTGCCTAGCTAATGTGAAACCCTGGGCTCAATCCCCAGCACCACAAAGAAAAACAAAACAAAATAACAAAGCAAGTTACTTATTAACAGACAATATGTGCATAACACATTAAAATGTTTTGTACATTTTTTTTGCTTTTGTTGCCAGGATGTTCAATCTATAATAAAAATATATCGGAAAAAGAAATATAAAAAGCAAGCGAGAGACATGTATTATGGGGTTAGAAATGTTCCCAGAAAATTAAAAGTATGTAAGGCATAAAATGAATATTTTACTCAGAATTATAGAATGTAGAAATGACTTTTACAAATGTAAGGGTTAGCTATAGACAATAAAACAAAACTTCTAAAGGAATGTTTTTTTTTTTTGCCTCAAACTCTTCTTAGCCTAATTGAAGTAACATTCGTTTGACATAAAATAATTTGATATAACTACCAAATGAAAAACTTGATGATGAAGACTTTTGCAAATGATTAAGGTGGGGAATGAATAAGATATTATGAGAACAATTTTGGTAGTTTCATATGAATAGTGTGCAGAACTTGAGAGAAATTTGAACATTGGCTTTCTTCTACTAATAAAGGAGTCCAAAATATATTTTTCTTTCTCAAATAGAATGCTCAATGGATATGTAACTCTTCATTTTAAATTATATTTTATGTCATTCTTTTAAAGATCTATTCAATCCTTCCATAACTGCCAATTTATCATTAGAATTTTTGGTGATATGGTTTCATTTTTAAGTTTTGGTCTATTCTTTTCCTTCAAACATATTCAGTTTTTTATTCAATAAATGTCAAAATGATGACAAATGGGAAAGATTTCCCACCTTTGAAGTACTTTGATAAATGTTTGTAAAAGTAGTATGGGAAGGCCCGATTCTTATCCATATTGCACAAAATTTTGTTCATGATCTATTCTTTATAATATATAAAGGAGACAATAGTTATCCAATCTAGAAACATGTCCCATGACTTGGCAGTCGAACACAGGGAGGATGAGCTGAACTCAGAGACTGCAAACCTCCCAGGCTAGACATTTAAGGGAGGTGCCAAAATGTAGAAAAAACGTGAGTCCAGGTGCCAAGTGGCAGGAATACTCCATTTTCTGAAAAGGATTAAATGAGAGAGAAAGATGGCAGATCCCTCAGAGAAACTAAAATAATGTGCAGGGGAATGGAGTGGGCTCTCTAGCACAAAGAGATGTAAGAAGGAGTGAAAGCGATGCTAGGAGGCAAAACACTGACTTGGTTACAGTTAGAAAACTGTTCTTTGGCCTGGGCAAAAATAAGACATGGCCAACATTCAGCTTACACTGATACCTTTCGAGCTCCTTGATTTCTTGATTTTTGAGAATCTTGATAATACTACTTTTACAAACATTTATCAAAGTACTTCAAAGGTGGGAAATCTTTCCCATTTGTCATCATTTTGACATTTACTGAATAAAAAACTGAATATGTTTGAAGGAAAAGAATAGACCAAATGGTTCGGAACATAGAGTAGGATGGAAGTGTGCTGGCATTGGAAAATTGCTCTGATATTAATTTCTAGTGAAATGTAAAAGGCAGTCATTCAGGCAGGGAGAGGCTGTAGCTCTGTACATTCCAAGAGCTCCCCCTCCCTTCTCTTCTGCCCCTTTGTTCTAATGATTAACCCATAGTAAGAATGTAAAGACAATTGATGCCTCTAGCCTTAGAAACATGTAGAGACTTAAGAACACCATAGAGGCAGTTAAGGCTTTAGCCCTAAGATCACAGTACACAGCCACACTGGCTGTAATCAGTGCCTCTGTTTCCCTCCTATTCTTTGTGACTCAGCCTCAGTATGAGAAAGGCAAACTCCATGTATTACATCAAAGTGCCCATAGTTGATAGACAACCAATACAGCCCAATACAATAGGGGTAAAAACAAGGTAGATTATTGACCTCTGCACTTAGTGAATGCACTTAGCAGACTAGAAGGCATCACCTGCCTAAGGAATAAGTTATGCCTAAGAAATAAGTTACTAGCTCGTTGCCTTGGTAATGCTGATAAAACCATACCAATGTAAAAATTGTATTTAAGGGGCCAGGGTTGGAGGAAGGGGCAGAGTTCCACTTTTGGGCTCTCTAGCGTGTCTTCCAGGCATGCTGCTTTTCCTCCTCTCTTTTTCTATTTCCTACTGACTTTGTAATAAAATTTTGTTAAAGCTGCAACCGAGCTGCCTGTTAGGTTTCAATTTCTCTCTTCAGACAATCTGATCTGAATTGAAGGAAAGAATCCACAGTGCTGCTCCTACCATAACAGAAGTAATGTGTAAGGTTAATTGGTCCCACCTTCTAAGAAAATAATTACCCAGGGATTAGAAACCACGATGGTAGATAATTCTGTCCACCAACATTCCCATAATTATTGTTAATATGTTAGATATATCTACTAGATTCCATTGGCAGATTCTACTATTGATTTCAAAAGCATGGTTCCAAACCTAGGAATATCTTCTCTAAACATATAACACAGGAACATTAGGAGGAGCCTGAAAGAGGACAAAGAGATTTGACTTATTTGAAATGCAATTATAAAATTGCTACTCACTTCTAAACAAAACAAGCAAACATATTGCAGCCATGGATTGCTGACTAAAATGAACTAAATAAACATTAATTTTTAAAATTCTATTTTCTTTAATTATTACCTTCACCTGGGAAATAAGCAATTATTTTCTCCTTATGAAGCACCAAATTATACACTTCTAAATTAAATATTACATTATAACCATACTTGAAATAGTAATCATTACAGTATTTATGTGGGCCAAGATAAGTCCTTTTGTATAGAATCCTATTCATTTTGGAGACTTGAAAAAATTATTTTTTTCTGTGGGCAAGCAGCTAGTAACAGAGCTGTTTCTAAACAAAGGGCCAGTTGACTCTAAAAACTACTGTACTCTATGCCTAGAAAGTTTATAATATTAATTTCCAAGTAGTTATCAATGGATATAATATTTGTTCATAGACAATGAACCATCTTTATGCTCTTATCACTGCAAAATCAACAAAGCTAGAATTGTGTCTATGGAACAGTCCATTTGTATACTACAAACATGTTATTGTGCTACTTTTGAAACACATACTGCTAAAGGAGTGTAATGACATCTTGCTGCCATGAGAATGAGGGTGAGTAGTCTACCTATTTCATTACTAGAAATTATGCTCTGCCTAATTTGCCCTAAATAAACACAATAAAAATAAGTTAATTCTACCTAATTAGAACAAATTAATTTAAATGAGTTGCACTGTGGCCTCATGCTGTGTGTCTGTGCAAGAATTCAATGGATCAGTTCAAAAGGAAAAACCAGCCAGGCATAGAGGTACATGCCTGTTATCCTAGTACTTGGGAGGCTGAAACAGGAGGATTTCAAGTTCAAGGCCAGTCTCAGCAACTTAGAAAGACCCTCAACAAGTTAGTGAGACCGTGTTTCAAAAAATTCAATAAAATAATTTTTTATTTATTTAATAAAATAAATAAAAGTGTAGCTTGGAGGTAGAAAGCTCCTGGGTTCAGTCCCCAGTACCAAAAAATAAAATAAAAAAGAGGAACAACTAATCCCCTAGGGTGTCTCCCTGCTGGAACCAAGTCATGTGGATCCTGTCTCTTGGTCCAGATTAGATAACTTGAATTTTTCAGTAAAACCTCTTGGAATATTCATTATAAAAGAGGAATTTTGAGAAATTAAGTCCAGACTGTCATAGGAAAAAAAGGAAAATCATAAACCAGGATCAGATGATCCATATTCAGATTTTTTTAAAAATCAGAGGACAAAAGAGAATAAAGTGAAAAAGAATAGACGATATTTACAGAAGGAAGCCTCATAGGTCAGACCATAGGCAGCATCAAGGGAAAGGCAGGAAGATCAGTAGGAAAGGCAATCTAGACAATGAAAATTTTGGAGCCTAGTAAGAATTTCCTTCCTTCACCAGGCTCTACTGTACCCCACTCCAGGTCCACCACTGAAGGATTAGGACATGAGCTAACTTGATGATACTTGATTTTTCTCCCACAACACCCTGCTTAATAAGAAGGCACCAGTATGAGTTCCTGTGTTTCTAAGAACTCAAGAAATGCAAGATTGCACTGTAAGATGCATTGCAATGTAAGGTGATAGAGGATTCCAACTGGAAGAGGTAGTAGGTAAGAAAGATAGTGGTTTGAGGTATAGAGTATTCTGTAAGGTGGTATTTTCAAATTAGTCTGATTATAAGATCATTGAATATGGAAAATATTTTAGCAGATGGTCAAGTAATTCTCCTTTATAATTTTTCATGCATGGTTGGGCTCAAGAACCTATAATTTAGCATATTTCCAGGGTGTTTTTATTATTTAAGAATGGTTGATAAACAGTAGTATAAGCTAGAATCAAAAGTTTTGAGGATATTTAAAGTGGGAGACAATACTAAGTCATAGGAGCAACATCATTGCTGATTTTTATTTTCTGAGTTAAAGTTCTGGGAAAGAAGTTGTAGATTTATTAAGTGGGGTTCTAGAAAAAAATGTGAAGAATCTTAAATGACTTATTAAATTATTATATATTTAAGTTTCTTGAACAAGTAGGAAATGCTTCTTATAGAAAAACAGAAACCATTTAAATAAAAAGATTAAAAATAATTAACCATATAATCATCCTGCCAAAAAGGAATCACTATTAATTTTACTGTATAATAACATTTCAACAACACAGGGACACTGTTCCTGAAAAGTTTCCATCATGTGTGGATAAAACCTGTTTAGCAAAATAAAGATTCAAGCCGGACGTGGTGGCGCACGCTTGTAATCCCAGTACTTGGGAGGCTGAGACAGGAGGATCACAGGTTCGCGGCCAGCCTCAGCTACTTAGTGAGGCCCTCTGCAACTTAGTGAGACCAGTTTCAAAATAAAGAATAAAAAATAGGGCTGGGGGTGTAGATTGGAGGTAGAATGCCCCTGGGTTCAATCCCTGGTATCGCAAAAAAAAAAAAAAAGATTCTTATTAATCAGGGTTCTTCAGAGAAGAAGAACCAATAAGGTGTGTGTGTGTGTGTGTGTGTGTGTGTGTGTGTGTGTGTGTATTTATTTCAGTAATTGGTTCACATGATTATGGAAGCTAAAATTTCTCATGATCTGCCATCAGTAAGCTGAAGAAACAGGAAAGGAAGTGGTGTAATTCAGTCTGACTCCAAAGGCTTGAAAACCAAGGGTGCCGAGGGTACATGTTTAGATCTGAGTCCATATCCTCAAGAATCAGAAGCTCCAATGTCCCTGAGTGGGAGATGAGTGACTACTATTGAGCAGACAGAGTGAATTAATTTTTCCAACAATCTTTCTTGTAACAGACTCTCAAAGGATTGGATGATGCCTAGCCAACCTCATTTGAGAGGGAGATCTTATTTACTCAGTTTAGAAATTCAAATGTTAATCTTTTCTGGAAACATTCTCATGGACACACTTAGAAATAATGTTTTATAGGCTATCTGAGATATCAAATTTGCCAATGCAATAGTGTCAATATATTAAACATAATAGATCAATATAAAAGAAGTGCCCCTCTTCAAAGTCTTTTGCAGTAGTTTTTTTTTCTCTTAATTCAATTATGGCAAAATCTAATGGGAAACACTTCATTTTTCACAAGTTATCGTAATGTTTCCATCCACACTATCAGCTTCATTGTCCTTGTGCTCCCCACCAGCCACACAGGTTCTTTAGAAAGGAAGAATGGTTAGAGTTTATATTTAGTTGATTGCATTTCTGGCCCAGTTTGTGAGGCAAATATGACATTATAAAATATATTAACTAAAGATTTTATGACTTTTTAAATTTTGAACCCAGGGTCATCCTACCTCTCTGAGCTATACACCCAGCCCTTTTTATTTTGAAATAGGGTGTCCCTAAATTGCTGATGCTATTCTAGAATCTGCGATCTTCCTGTCTCAGCCTCACAAGTACTGGGATTACAGGTGTGTGCCACAACACCAGGCTGACTTTGTGATATTTAAATGTAGGACTTTTTTTTAATATACTGTGGTTTACACTTAAAATGCCAGGGACATTGTTGGAGTAAAAATTAGTACTCTACTAGAAGGTTGAGGAAACAATTTTTTTAAACCAAAGATTCTGAAAGAATTCCCTGAGTTTCAAGAAAATGCCAGGCATAATGTGTTATTGCAATGGAGTAAATATTAACAGAGGACCCTGAGGGCTCTACTGAGGATGGCTGTCATTTCTTACTCTGCCACGTCAAGTACAAGGCTAAGTTTCTATGAAAATCCCTTTTGATAGAGTCCTGGAGCTTAGATGTATTTACAGAAGAAACTTCTAGCAAGAAGTGTCTGGGATGGCAAAGGAAGTGAAAAGTAATCACTTTTCATTCTTGGAGTCACCATCTGGGGAAATGTACGACAGTATTTCTTAAGCCTTTGCTACCACCTCATTACAAACATTTCATTAGTGTTTTTCAGCTGCTCATTTGTGTCTCTTCTCTCCACCTGCACATCTTCCCAGCCAATTTTCAATAATGGTTGTCCCTTTTCCCAGTCCTAAATGTGCCAAGCACTGGACAGATTATGAAAGGCTTTGCTTCAAAGTGAAATGGAGAATTTGGCTGGAACTTAGCTGCCATGGAGACATCCTCGTATTTTTCTTCCAACACACATTTCTCTGAATTGGAGCATTTTTTCCTCCTTTTCATTTTCTTCCTAATGGCACTTTTTCCTTCCCAAATGCTCTAGGACCTCTTCTCTCAATTGTGGATTATGAGAAAACCAACTTTTCCTTTGTTTCCTTCTACTTGTTTAACATAATTTAAACACTTCTCATTTTGAAGTCTACATATTTACTTATATAACCACCCACCTTTATTCCATCTATCACTCTCCAGAAGTATTTTTAGTTTCTATTAAAAACTCCCAAATCTATTTTAAATTATTTCTATCCAAGCATCTAATTTCAGCTTTTGCACTGAGGACTAACATCCTCTACATACTTAGCCTACTCCAAGTTATTCTAATGCCCTCTTTCAACAATAATACTAATCATTCTATGTACTCATCCCCATTTACAATTGTTCTTCATTCAATCTGAGAAAAATACAATGTTGAAAACTACTTCTGTTTCAAACTCCATCACCCTGTCCAACTCCCATGATCACTCTCTTGACATGTTTAACAGCCTTAGTTTTGCTCTGAATCCACCTATTCATTCCAGGCCACTTCTCACTCTGTACCCAAAGTAGTTTTTTAATATAAATTTGATCATGTGCATACTTTGAGCTCCACCACCACTTTAAAAGATTTCAACTTTTCTTTGCTAGAAAAAAGAAGTTAGTGTTACATTTTTGTTTAACAGTCAGCTAGGCATGAGGGAGAAGAGTGTGAGATATAAAATGCCCTCTAGTTTGCAGCATTTGTCAAATTTCCACAATGTACCTATGGCCAATTTGTGTGTGTGTGTGTGTGTGTGTGTGTGTGCATGTGTGTGTGTGCACGCTACTGGGGATTGTACCTAGTAGCATTCTATCTCCGAGTTACACCCCAGCCCTATTTTTTTTTAAACAGGGTCTCACCAAGTTTTTGAGGGCCTCATTAAGTTGCTGAGGCTGGCCTCAAAAGTGCAATCTTCCTGTCTCAGCCTCACAAGTATTGGGAACACAGGCATGCACCACCACACCCGGCTTATGGTGACCAATTTCAAGCTAGTAATGTGACATTACTGAGTATAGAGTTAGAAAAATGTGTGCACGATGGGCCTTGGAGAGCCTGTGCGAGCTGGCATAACACAGCACTGGATAGAAGCCAATTCCTAAACTTGAAATTTAAGTCCCTGCTTTTTCTCTGTCCTCTGACCTGTTGTTAGTTAATCATGACTTGCCTTAGACTCTGCCCACTGACCATCTGGACGGTGTTCAGTTTCTCAGATGTGCTATGCTCCCTCCTCTCTCCTCCCCCCTCCCACTCTCTCTAATTCAGCCTTGCCAAAATTAAAATCTCTTCTCTGTTATCTTCTAAAGGATACCTTCCCTGATTCCCACTACACTCCAGCCTAATCCAGACCCTCTAATTTGATGCACACTAGGCACCACATACCTCATCCTTTCTTAACATTGTTGTAATGTTGTCATCTGTTGTAATGTTTGTGTCACTGACTAATATTTTTTCATCAACCAGATTGTGAGCTCTGTGAGTGCAAGGGCTGGTGGGCTCATCATGGGATCACCAGTGCCCATGTGCAGCATCATTCCAAGATATAATAGTTAAAAATAATGAGAAAATGATGAAAGCCTTATCCTTTTTTTTACCGAAGAATATTTAGCACATACTAGGGCTTTATTATCTATTTCACTTACTCTATTTCCTCATTTCTGCTGACATTGGTTTTCACCTTTAATTATGATCTTTATTCCTCAACCCAATGTTATTCTCTACCTCTCGCTCCCTACCTTGTAATTCTCTATGTCATCCATTATAATCCTCAAAGCCTATATTCCAATCTTTTAAAATTCTATTGTTATAACCATAAACAGATGAGTTATCAACCTTTACCACATTTATGTACAGGTACTAAACTCTGTCATTTTGGAAAAATCTATTGGTATTAAACTTAATCCTGATAAGAAGATGCTAGATTTTAAAACATAGTAAATAATAATGAAAATAACAACACAAAATTATTAGAAATCATTCATTGAATAAGTAAATTTATCTTTGACACACATAGTTTGTTAGAAAGGCATGATTATTTACAAGTAAATGGTGTGCATGGAATCTTGAAAAATTCTGGACAGTATTATGCAATTGACACTCAGGAATGCCAGTCATTATATAAATGGTAGATTTAATGAGCTCATTCTGACATTTTGCTTGCTAATATGGATGACATGTATGAATGAACCCAAATAATTAAGGAAGGTTCTCATAAGATCACCAGTGGCATTTAGTAAACAAATTGTGATTCTAGTGAACCATGTTATGTAGGTGTTGATATTTTAACATAAAAAACTTAGTTGTACAAAAACAAACACACTAAATCAATATTCAGTCTTCCTAGCTCTTAATTTCTGACTTTTTCCCTTGATACTGTGTTCAATAGAACATCTGTTGTGACTGTTTTCACTTTTCTTAAAAATCTGTGTAAATAAGGCAGGATTCTTTTACTTCTTCATCTTTTGCTTAAAAAGGCATATGCTTTTCTTTCTTCCCAAATGTCCCTGTCTAAAATCTGTTAAAAAATGAGAGAGAATCTATTTTATCAAGATTTCTATGTAAACATTGTGTTTAAAGTGCTTGCTGCCTAGTGTTTTAGAAGCTAGATGTACTTCTTTTGAAGTGTCAATCTAACCATTACCACAATTTTGATGGTAATTACAGTGGAATGCCCATATTTCAAAGAGTGAGATCAGAAGTTCATTTTAATCTCTTCACTGAATAGATATGGCAGTGTTTCTATGGCTTTTCAGTCCTGAGTACATATGTTTTTAATGCATTTTGATGCAATAAACTCAGTGTTTGAATTTACCTGGCTGGTTGGACCAGTTGACTATATTTGCTACTACTCAGCAGTTTAAACACATGACATATAATATTACAATTATGTTTAGAACTTGTTTTTAGGGTAGACATTATCAGACAAAGACCACATGCACTTCTGTGGAAAATACTTTGAGGATAATCAAACCACAAATTGGATGATACATTTTTTTTTGCAGTACCGGGGATTGAACGCAGGGGCATTCTACCTCCGCGCTACATCCCCAGCCCTATTTTTTATACTTTATTTTGAAACCAGGTCTCACGAAGTTGCGGAGGGCCTCACTAGGTAGAGAGAGAGAGAGACAGGAAGAGAGAGAGAGAGAGAGAGAGAGAGAGCTGAGGCTGGCTGTGAACCTGGATCCTCCGGTCTCTGCCTCCCAAAGTACTGGGATTACAAGCGTGCGCCACCACGCCTGGCTCTGAATGATACATTTATATTTAATTTAGACTTTCATAAGGGAAATCCTGAAACAGATTCTATGGGAAATACAAGAAGGTGATATCTTTGTTTGGTCCCCACTTGTTGTTGTAAGGCAAAATTATTACTGAAAGTGGATAAAAATAAAATAATAAAATGACTACATAAAGAACATAACAAATCACAACACAGAAGCTGATCATTGTAGAATGAGATATCTGTGTATAAAATCTCATGGCAACTTCCTCCCAAAAAGTAATATGACTAAATAAATGGGAATGTGTAATATAAGAATTCTTTAACATACTATTCTCAATCCAATACAGATTAGTTGGCAAAGGAGGTGAGGATATAGAAAAACTAAACAAAAATGTAGATATCATAATTATATATTGAAATTATCACTCAATAATAGTGAATACACAGCTGGGTGTGGTGGTGCATACTTGTAACTCCAATACTTGGGAGGCTGAAACAGGAAGATCTCAGGTTCAAAGCCAGCCTCAGCAACTTAGGGAGGATCTCAGCAACCTAACAAGATCCTGTTTCCAAATAAAAAAATCAAAATAGTTGGGGGTGTAGATCGGAGATAGAGTGCCCCTGGTTTTGATCCCCAACACTACACACACACACACACCACAAAATAGCAAATACATATTCTTAAATATATATGTATATATACATATATATTTCTGAAATATATATATGTATGGAATTCATTATAGCTGACCATAAATTTGCTTGCAAAGGCAAACTCAGTAAGTTTAAAAAGTCAGGATTATAAAACAACAGTCTCATTACATGTGAGAAACTAGACATTATTAATGAGTCAATAAACAAAACAAAAAATCAAAAAATTCTATGCCAAAAAAATAAGTCATTGAGTCAAAGGGGAAATACAAAGAAAATTTGAAAATCATTTAAAAATACAATGATTATAAAATCACTAAATTCTAGAATCTATAAGATAATGTCTTAAGAAGCAATACAGGAAAACTCAGCACCAATTACTTAGGTCAATAAAAACACAAGAATGAAAATAATAAATGTTAAATTTTCAAATAGAGTATCAAAAAATTATACTGAAAGAAAATGAAAAATGATATGATGATTACAAAACTATGGAATATATACACAATGGAATTCTACTCAACCATGAAGAGGAACAAAATTATATCATTTGCAGGGAAATGGATGGAACTGGAAAATATTATGCTAAATGAGATTAGTCAGTTACAAAAAGTGAAAGGTCTCATGTTCTCCTTCATATGCAGAAGACAGGTAGAAATTGGGACACAGGAGGGACTCCAGACAAAGGAGGAGAAAATTTAGTGGAGTGAAGGAGGGGACCTAACTGAGATGGGAGGGGGGAGAAAGACTTGAAGAGGGAAACACCTTAATGGACATGATGTATATACACAAACTTATCAAAGCCAATTACTGGGCTGAGCACAGAAGGAGGGGAGGGGGAAGGAATGGAGTGGGAACTGGGGGAGGGTTCAGTGAGTACTGTGTGCATGTATGTATGCCTCTGTCATGCTGAACTTCAACAAAATGTATGATTATAATGCACCAATAAAAAATTTTAAAAGTTTAACAGGCTGGAATTAAATTATAAATAAAAAACAAAGGTAAATTTGGAGAATTTACAAACATGTAAAATACACAATGCAATCCTCAACAAAATACTAATGAATCAAATGCAGCAACATATCAAAAATATGATGATGATCAATTGGGATTTATCCCAGGACATCAAAAGTGGATAGCTTCTGAAAATCAATTAATGTCATACACTATCGTAACAGGAAAAAAAAGACCAAAAGTATATTCTTCTCAAGTAAATCATGATAGGACACATAAGTTCCCATTAATAAAAGAGTATGTAGCTTGTAATCCCAGTACTTTGTGAGGCGGAGACTGGAGGATCCGGGTTCACGGCCAGCCTCAGCTCTCTCTCTCTGTCTCTCTCTCTCTGTCTCTCTCTCTCTGTCTCTCTCTACTTAGTGAGGGCCTCCGCAACTTCGTGAGACCCAGTTTCAAAATAAAGTATAAAAATTAGGGCCGGGGGTGTAGCACGGAGGTAGAAGGCCCCTGGGTTCAATCCCCGGTACGGCAAAAAAAATAAAATAAATAAAAAAAATAAAAGAGTATGTAATTGTATCTTGCACCATATGCCACATAAATTCCAAGTGGTTCACAGATTATTGTTTTAAAATACAGGTAACAGAACACAGGTATATATTTCTTTGTAACTTCACATAGTAGAAATCTTTTTAAGCAAAATTCATAAATATAAATGAAATAATAAATTCAACTATATTAAAGAAACAGGCAAACATAATCACCAGGTTAAAGTCAAAATGACAACCTTGGAGAATTTTGCAGCCTGTATGAGTGATATGGAGTTATAAATTATCACATAGTTGTTGGGTGTGGTGGCTCACACCAGTAATTCCAGTACTGGGAGGCTGAGACAGGAGGATCCCAGGTTTGAGGTCAGCTTCAGCAACTTAATGAGACCCTGTTTCAAAAAAAAAATAAAGATATAATAGCTCCAGGGTATAGCTTAGGGATAGAATGCTCCTGGCTTCAATCTCCAATACCAAAGGAAAAAAATATGGCATAATCAATTATAAAACCACAAAATACAATGAGGAAGTCTCTACCCAGTAATGTGATGTGATTTCTAGAATATATAAGTAAATTAATAAAATACAGTTCACAGCCCTGTACTCCATATGTTAATGCTTGTTTGAGAAAGGAAGTGACACACATACACATACACATTTGATATTTGCAGAGACATTATGTACTCATATAAATGGTTTCCACTGGGATAGGAGATTGGAGTAGAGGGACTAGGAATGGAAACAAAATTCCCTCAGCATTCCTTCTAATATAATTTGACTTTGGAACCATGTATTTATTTTCATAATTATAGCTAAACCATAAAATAACCTATACTAATTTTTTATTGGTGCATTGTAATCATATATATTGTTGAAGTTCAGGGTGATAGAGGCATACATGCACACAGTACTCATTGAGCCCTCCCTCAGTTCCAGCCCTATTCCCTCCTTCCTTATTCCTCCTTCCTTATTCCTCCTTCCTTATTCCTCCTTCCCTATTCCTCCTTCTTCCCTCCTTCCCATGCTCAGCACAGTGATAGGTTTTGACGTTTGTGTATGTACATCATGACCACTGAGGTATTTCCCTCTTCCTACCTCTCATATCCCTAATTAGTTCCCCTTTTTCACTCAAATAAGGGCTTCCCTCCTTTGTCTGGAGTCCCTTCTGTGTCCTAATTTCTTCCTAGATCCCATATAGGAGGGAGAATATCCAACCTTTCACTTTTTGTGACTTACTTACTAATCTCATTTAGCATAATGTTCTACAGTTCCATCAATTCCCTGCAAATGACATAAATATGTTCATCTTTATGGCTGAGTAGAATTCCATTATCTGTATATCCCATAGTTTTGAAATCCATTCATTTGTTGATGGACATCTCAGCTGGTTTCATAGTTTGGCAATTGTGAATTGCACAGCTATAAACATAGATATGCACACATTACTCTGGTGGTTTGGTTTCCATTCTTTAGAGTAGATACCCAGGAGTGGTATAGCTGGGTCATATGGTAGGTTTATTCCTATTCTTCTGAGGATCCTCTACACTTTTCCAGAATGGTTGCATTAATTTTCAATCACACCAATAGTGTATCAGAGTTCCTACTTTTCCACATCCTTGCCAGCATTTTATATTGTTTGTGTTTTTAATGATTGCCATTCTAATTGGGGTTAGGTAAAATCTCAGGGTAGTTTTGATTTGCATCTCTCTGACTGCTAATGATGTTGAACATTTTTTCATACATTTATTGGCCATTTGTATTTCTTCTTTTGTGAAGTGCCTATTTAGTTTACTTGCCCATTTTTTGATTGGGTTGTTTGTGCTTTTAGCAGTGAGTTTTTTGAGTTCTCTGTATATTCTAGATATTAGTCCTCTATCAGAGGAGTAGCTGGCAAAAATCTTCTCCCATTCTGTTGGCTCTCTGGTGAAGTTTTTTTTTTTTTTTTGGAGTACCGGGGATTGAACCCAGGGGCGTTCTACCTCCGTGCTAAACCCCCGGCCCTATTTTTTATACTTTATTTTGAAACCGGGTCTCACAAAGTTGTGGAGGACCTCACTAA
>PVJS01018726.1:16935-34644 GCA_004027185.1 Glis glis | reverse complement strand
TTTTTTTTTTTTTGCGGTACTGGGGATTGAACCCAGGGGCATTCTACCTCTGAGCTACATCCCCAGCCCTATTTTTTATTCTTAATTTGAAACAGGGTCTCACTAAGTTGCGGAGGGCCTCACTAAGTAGCTGAGGCTGGCCGCGAACCAAGATCCTCCGGTCTCAGCTTCCCAGTACTGGGATTACAAGCGTGCGCCACCACACCCAGCTCCTATTTTATTTTTTATTTGGAAATAGTGTCTCACTAAGTTGCTGAGAGCCTCGCTAAATTGATGAGCTGGCTTTGATCCTGTGATCCTCCTGTCTCAGCCTCCCAAGTACTGGAATTACAGGTGTGTGCCACTCTACCTGGCTCTTTTTTCTTTTTTTTTTCTTTTGTGGTACCGGGGACTGAACCCAGGGGTGTTCTATCATTGAGCTACACCCCCAGCCCTATTGTATTTTTTATTTGGAAACAGGGTCTCACTCAGTCACCACACACTGTCCTTGAACCTGTGATCCTCCTGTCTCAGTTTCTCAAATACTGAGATTATAGGTGTGCAGCCACCAGGCCTGGCTTATGATGCAGCCTATTTATTTATTTATTTATTTTTATTTTTTATTTTTGTGTGGTACTGGGGATTGAATCCAGAGGCATTCTACCTCCAAGCTATGCCCCTAGCCCTAATTATTTTGAAACAGGGTCTCACTAGGTTGCGAAGGGCCTCACTAAATAGCTGAGGCTGGCAGCGAACCTGTGATCCTCCTGTCTCAGCCTCCCAAGTACTGGGATTACAGCGTGTGCCACCATGCCTGCCTTTTTTTCTTTTTTTTTTTTTTTTTGTGGTACTGGGGATTGAACCCAGAGGCATTCTACCTTTGAGCTACACCCCAGGCCGATTTTATTTCTTATTTGGAAACAGCGTCTTGCTAGGTTGATGAGAGTCTCACTACTTGCTGAGGCTGTCCTCGAACCTGTGATCCTTCTGTCTCAGCTTCCCAAGTACTGGAATTACAGGTGTGTGCCACCATGCCCATCTTCACTTCTATATGAGATGGGAATTAATCCAGATGTAGAGTACTCTGCCCACAATGACTGAACAATCATAATGACGTTCTGGGCCTTGTTCATTTCTTATTCTGGATCCTAGGAGCCATCCTACGACCACAAGGAGAACCAGCCTTAGCATGAAGCCAACATATGGATAATAGAGCAGAAAAGTCAAGGAGCCTGGATTGTTGACATTATTTTTTTTTAATTTTTTATTTTCTGCCATACTGGGGACTGAACCCAGGGGCATTCTACCTCCGAGCTCTATCCCCAGCCTTATTTTTTATTCTTTATTTTGAAACAGGGTCTCACAAAGTTGCGGAGGGCCTCACTAAGTAGCTGAGGCTGGCCATGAACCTGGATCCTCCGGTCTCCACCTCCCAAGTACTGGGATTACAAGGGTGCGACATACCGGGCTTTGTTGACATTATTAAGCCACCAGCTGACCTCAAAGCATTTGGAGTTGTTTTTTCTGTTACTTGTTAACCAAACCTTCCTAAAGGTAATTGATGGTGCAAATAGTGGTGTGTAAGAACACTCATAAGCCCTGCTTCCCTGACCTGGGGCGGAATGATCCCACCATCCAGTGGTGGGATGGTGGGTCAGCCAGTGGTTCACCTGATAAACCACTGGCCTCATCTCTGGAGGGCTCTAGGAAGAGGGCCCTACAGACTTTGCTATGAAGCACACTGTGGAGTAGAGCATCTTTATGCTTAAGGAAATAAATAAATAAGAAAGAACTGAATTGAGGGATATTGGCAAGTAGGGAAGACATTAGGAGCTGATGTGTGCACATCTATTTTTGTGGTTCATAAACAATTCTTGGTCTGGATTTGACTTTTATGCAACCACAGAATGGGAATCTGGGCCTGAGACAATGAAATCAAGCACCAGTTTTTACTTAGTTTCCACTTCAATGCCAGCTGCTTCCTGAACTGTTATCTAAGTTGTTATGAAGCTTCTAAGCAACCTTCACTTCTACCCCCTTAAATTAAAACTCTAAGGTCATTCTATGGTCTTCACAACACTAGAAATTACTTTTTTAAAATTTGTTAGGTTATTGGGGGGGGGTTACTTTTCAGGTTTTTTGTTTTGCTTTATCATTAAGTTTTGTTAATAAATTTTCCTGATGGCCTTATTTTTTTGGTCTGATGGCCTGTGCTTTCTTGTACAAAAAGGAACTTGGGAGTATGAGGAGCATATTAATTAGCCACCAGATCTAGCCTGGTTTCTGAAGTCCAGAGCTTTGGGTGTTACCAAAGTGTAAGTAGAATCGGCTTTGGGGGCGGGGGGGGGGGTAATGGGGATTGAACTCAGAGGTGCTCTACCACTGAGCGACAACTCCCAGCCCTTTTTATAATTTATTTTAATACATGCTCTCACTAAGTTGCCTGGGCTAGCCTCAAACTCGCAGTCTTTCTGCCCTCATCCTCCCGAGTCCCTGGAATTACAGGCATGCACCATCGTGCCGGGCTGGCTTTTTGCATTTGATTAGTATGTGCATCCCAGCTGAAACTTCAGGGCATTTCCTACTGCAGAATTCTACTATTTCTAATCTCCAAGTGGCGCTGTCATTAACGGTCAGTTTCTGGGCGCCCATGTCCTTATTAAATGGCTTCCTGTTTTGTTCTAAGTGGCCTTCTTTGCAAACCTGCCACACCTTTGACCAAATCTATTTCAGGATGGAGAGAGTAAGCCTTCACCCTCCTCTTCACAGGATAGGGAGAAATGAGGCAGGCAGGAGATAGGTCTTCCGGGGTAAAAGGCCCTTTTTATGACCATGCCCACATTGTACTAAATTATAACAAATATCTTCTGGCCTTCAAATCAATGCCTACTCCTGAAGAAAACTGCATGACCACTCAGGCTGATTGATCCCTCTCACTCCCCAGTTTAGATCCACACCTCTCTTTCATAATACTTCCCATGTACATCTGAATGCTGGCCCTGTTTCTGGGATCCCAGAGGTGGGGCAAAGAAACAATCTGATTAATAAGAGCCCCTTGAAAGATGGACATAGTGGCGCATACCTGTAATCTCAGTACTTGGGAGGCTGAGACAGGCTAAGGCCAGCCTCAGCAGTTTAGAAAGACCCTTAGCAGCTTAGTGAGACCTTGTTTCAAAATAAAAAGGGCTGGGGATGCAGCTCCAAGGTAAAATGCCCTGGGTTTCAATCCCTAGTAACCAAGGAGGAGGAAGAAAAGGAGGAGGAGGATCCCTTGAAATCCAGGCATGGTGGAACGTGTCTATAATCCCAGTATGCGGGAGGCTGAGACAGGAAATCACAGATTTTGTTATACCCCAGGTTAGCGAGAAATCACAGAGATCAAGGGAAACCAGGATTAAAGATCAAATTGAAGCCGTTTATTTCTTTTAAGCTGGCGGCCAGCAGTCCAGAGTGGGTCTTAAAGCAGACTCCAACAGCTGGGCACTGGAGTCAAAGTGAGCAGGGTTTTTAAAGGCTTACAAGCATTTGTAACTTAAATACTGATTTAAAAATAGCATGTTCAGCTTATGTCATGGTTACATAAAGGGTTACATATATCATCAATCTATAACCAATCAGCTATTTCCAACTAAACTCTAAGTGGGAGGGGGTTTACTTATCAGCAGAAGCTATAGTAACAGAAGCCAAACATTACGCAGTTAATATTATTTCTGGGTGAAAAGTTCAGTAAAGTTTAAAATTTCTCATTTTGGCAGAACAAACTGTTGCTTAGATTACAAATTTTTCTTTTCCTTGGGTGGAGTTCTTCTTGTTAGCTACTCTCAGCAGAGAAGGGGGTTCCTGTAAAATGGAATTACTTCTGCTTTTATACTTTGTCTTTACATTCCCCACTGGTTTTTATTTTATTTTATTTTATTTTATTTATTTATTTATTTTTGCGGTACTGGGGATTGAACCCAGGGGTGTTCTACCTCCGCGCTACACCCCCGGCCCTGTTTTTTTATACTTTATTTTGAAACCAGGTCTCATGAAGTTGCAGAGGGCCTCACTAGGGAGAGAGAGAGAGAGAGAGAGAGAGAGAGAGAGAGAGAGAGAGAGACAGGGAGAGAGAGAGAGACAGAGAGAACTTAGGCTGGCCATGAACCCGGATCCTCCGGTCTTCGCCTCCCAAAGTACTGGGATTACAAGCGTGCGCCACCACACCCGGCATTTGGTTTTTATTTTATTAAGGAAAATCTTTTCCTACATTTGGTCTTCAGTTTCTAAAGGGGTATATGGCATTTGGCTTTGAAGAACAAAAAGTTTTATGGCCTGTATCCTTTTGTTAATAAAGTTAATCAAAGCATTGATAATGCATGGCCCAACTAGAGCTATTAGGCATACTAATAATAACGGGCCTAAGAGTGGAAGCAAATAAGGTAACCATCCCCCTTCTCTCAAATACATTGCTGGCAGGTCCAGCGCTGACAGCAGTTAAGTTGGATATAAGACATGATCAGAATGAAAATGGAAAGACATTTATTAAAGTTTTTTAAGTCTTATCTTAGTTGGACACGTTGTTTGGGCAGTCCACTGATCTTTTTCCGCTGGTTTGGCTGGCAGGGCTGGCTTGATGTGTGTCCAGTGAATCCAAGCTGATTTTCCTGCAATTTTGACAGCAGTCGGGGTTGCCAGGACCACGATCCAAGGTCCTGTCCACCGTGGCTCAAGGCAGTGGGCCAGCAGTTTCTTTATATATACTTGGTCACCGGGCTCAAAGGAATGTAGAGTTAGTGGAGGAGTTCCGGCAGGTCCTGCCTGTGCCGCCGCAACTGTGAAATGTATGTTTTTTCTAACGTGATGTAGAGCCTATAAAGAACTAAGCAAATCTGAATTAAGGTTGAGACATGCCTCTTGATTTAACTTAGGCAGCACTGGAGGGGGACCTCCAAACATAATTTCATAAGGGGGGGTTCCTTTTATATAGGGAGTACAACACGCTCACAGAAGGGCAAAAGGAAGGAGATCTACCCAGTTTTTGCCGGTCTCTAAAATTAGTTTTTTCAAAGTTTCTTTTAATGTTCTATTCATTCTTTCTACCTGGCCTGAGCTCTGGGGTCTATAGGCACAGTAAAGTTTCCAATCTATATTTAATAACCGAGTTAGGTCTTGGGTGATCTTGGCTGTGAAGGTGGGGCCATTGTCAGTCCCTCTAGTGTATGGGAGGCCAAATCGAGGAGCAATTTCCATTATTAACTTTTTAACAGTTATCTGTGCTGTTTCTGCTCTGGTTGGAAAAGCCTTTACCCATCTGGAATAAGTATCCATAAAGACCAGAAGGTACTTGTAGCCATATGAGCCTGGTTTTACCTCAGTGAAGTCGATCTCCCAGTGGTTTCTTGGGCTTTTTCCTCTTAGTCTGGGGTTTGGAGTTGTTTGGGCACATCTGGCAGCATTTACCTTGATGCAGGTAGGACATCTTGTGACGATTTCATGGATCAGCAATTGCAAGCCTCTAATGTAATATTCCCTTTTTATTAGTATATAGAGTTTAGTTTCTCCCAGGTGTATAGAGGAATGAAGCTGCTGGACAAGGGTTTTTTCAAATCCCCCTGAAAGGTAAAGTCTTTTATCAGGAAGCACAGCCCACCAGAGTCTGAGTCCATTTTTATCTGTAACTTTTATATGTTCCAGGTCTTGTTCAGAATATGCTGGTTTGTCTAGGAGGTGGCGTGGCAGGAGCGCTGGCAGGATATGTGTTTGCCCCACTGGTTTTAGGGCCGCCTTTTTTGCTGTTCTGTTAGCCAAATTATTTTCCCTTGTTATCGGGGAGTCATCTGTTAGGTGGGCTTGACAATGGATGATGGCCACCTTTCATGGAAGCCAAATGGCTTCCAAGAGTGCTAGGATCTCAGGGATATTTTTTATTTGTTTTCCCCCTGATGTGAGGAGTCCTCTTTCCTTATAGATGGACCCATGCACATGCACCGTGGCTAATGCATAGCGGCTATCGGTGTAAATGTTTACAACCTTATCTTTTCCCAGCCGTAGGGCTTGGGTTAAGGCTATAAGTTCAGCCTTTTGAGCAGAGGTTCCATGCCCCAAAGCTTGGGCCCATAGTACCTGTGAGGGGGGTTACCACTGCTTCTCCCATGTGGAGAACTCCTTCTAGCTGCTGTTATCTGTGAACAGGGTCTCATCGGGGTTTTCCCAAGGAGTATCTTGTAGGTCTGGGCGAGTTCCTTGAAAGGTGCTTAAAATTTCAGAACATTCGTGAATTAATTCATTTTCGTCCTCATCGGGCAGCAAGTGTGGCAGGATTTAGGGAACTGGTGACCATGAATTTGATCTTTTGTGTGTCTAATAATAATGTTTGATAATGAGTCAAATGAGCGTTTGAGATCCACTGGTCAGGAGGAGATCTTAAAATTGTTTCTACGGCATGAGGCGCCATTATGTGAAGTTCTTGACTCAGAGTCAATTTTGAGGCTTCTTTAACTAGAACGGCTGTTGCTGCCACAGCTTTTAAACAGTTTGGCAAGCCTAGAGCCACATAGTCTAGGCGTTTTGGTAAGTAGGCTACCGGCCTTTTCCATGGTCCTAAACATTGGGTCAGGACCCCTTTGGCTGTTCCCCTCATTTCAGCCACATATAATTGAAAAGGCTTCTCAAGGTCAGGAAGAGCCAGGGCTGGAGCCTGTGTTAAGGCTTGTTTTAAAGCATTGAAGGCCTCTTTTTCTTTTTCTGACCAGATTAGCTATTCCTCCTTTCCTTTTGTTGCTTCATATAAGGGCCTGGCAATTTCAGCAAAACCTAGGATCCAAAGCCTGCAATACCCGGCTGAACCTAGGAACTCCAGAACCTACCTTTTAGTTTTTGGTACTGGAATTTGAAGTATAGCCTTTATTCTTTCAGTGGAGAGTCTTCTATTTCCTTTCTCTAACTGATAGCCCAAGTAAGAAACTCTGGAATGGCATATTTGAGCCTTTTTTGCTGAGACCCAGTAACCCAAGTCCCTTAGGGTTTGCAGTAAGTCTAGAGTAGATTGATAACAGTCTTTGATGTTTTCAGCGGCTAGCAAAAGATCATCTACATATTGTAATAGGACAGTTTTTGGATGCTCTTGCCTGAAGAGCTGTAAGTCCTGGCTTAAGGTTTCATCAAACAGGGTAGGTGAGTTTTTAAACCCTGTGGCAGTCATGTCTGCTGGGGTCTCCACCCAGTGCCATGAAAGGGCTTGGTGGACTAGCAGAAGCCTGCTCTAGAGTACCCAGTACCGGGCCTCTTCCACGTGGCAATGACTCAGCATATCAATGGCAAAGATGGCGCTGGCGGACCCCTCAGAGGGAGGTCCCGCAGATAGCCCCACCTAACCTCAGGAGGGCTATGATAGGCAGTTACCTCCTTCCGTGCTCACAGACAACAGGTGCCTCCACCTATGATAGGTTACAGGGGGGCGTGGTGACCCGACCCTCATGTGCCATGGGGTCGCACCCTACTGCTTGCGAGTTTCCTGTATGGCCTCTACTTTAAAAGGGGGATTGGCTTTCTAATAAACGAGATCGTGCCAGACATGTCTCCCGGTCCGAGGTGTGTGTTTTCGGGCCGTCGACGTTTGCTCCCCCGTCAGTATCGTACCACTCTCAGGCGGGACCCGAGAATGTCCACGTTAACTGCCCTGAAAATCCACCCTCTGGGTCTGTCCATTCAAAAACAAAAATGGGTTGACTCATTGCCAACCTTTTTGCCTGCTTTTCCTCTGGGGAATCCCGGTTGTTATATACCTTTTGGGCTATTTCCACCAGTTCAGACATAACATTTCTCTCAAATCCCTCAAGCTTTTGTAATTTTTTTCTGATGTCGGGGGCCGACTGGGTCACAAAGGCCAAATTTATTGCCCATCTATTTTCAGAAGCCTCAGGGTCAATGGGAGTGTATAGCCGGTAGGCTTGCTGCAGGCGCTCTAAGAAGGCACTAGGTGTCTCCACTGGGCCCTGCAGGATTTCACTCACCTTTGACAGATTAGTGGGCTTGCGGGCAGCAGCCCTAATTCCTCTCAACAAAGTCTGGCGAAACTGGTCTAAATGCTCCTTACCTCTGTCATCATTGGGGTCCCAATAGGGCCGGCAGTTGGGAACATAGCCTCGATCCGGGTGGGATCCGCAGAGGGGTGGCCATCTGGATCTAAAATAGTCCGTTGTGCTTCATGATGGATTCGTTCATGTTCTTCAGTCGTGAACAAGGTCTGGAGGAGCTGTTGGCAATCGTCCCAAGTTGGTTGGTGGGTGTAACAGACCGAATCCAAGAGAGATATAAGACCCTGTGGTGACTCAGAAAAAGAGGGGTTTTGGTTTTTCCAGTTATAAAGGTCGGAGGTGGTAAATGGGACGTAAACCATAAAAGGGCCTGTTGCAGACGGTGCCTGTCGTAGTGGAAGAATAGCATCAGGGGTCGGTCCATAAGTTGAGCCAGTACGAGTGTGGGGAGGAGAGGTCAACAGGGTAGGAGGGGAAAGGGGTGAGCTGGGAGGCGAACTGAGGGGTGCACTAGATGGTGCAGGGGAGTCTGCCGAGGCAGAAGGATATGGTGGTGGGAGAAAAGGGTAGAGGGAAGTAGGGGATTCAAGAGGATCGTCTGGAATTTCTAGAACTGCGGGCAGCTCTGAAAGAGAAGTAGGTTTTTGGTCAGATGCTTTTTAGGACCAGATTTAGTGACCAAAACAGAAGTCTTCGTGTTAGTTGTAACATTTCGGTCAGTAGTTCACTGTAAATCTCGTGGCTGATGTAACAGGAACTTTTTTAACCACACAGGCCTGTCAAAAAGAATGTCTGACCAAATCAGAATGTGAGGACCTTGGTCAGGGTGGCGGGCTTTTACGAAAACAATCTGTTGTACCCGAATAGCCGTAGGCAGGTCTGTGGTGCCCTCTGATGGCCATCCAATGTTAAACGTGGGCCACTCAAGTTCGCATAGCCTGCGGAGAACAGAGGAGTCCACGGATGCGCCATAATTAGTGGCGCACCTCTGAAACTCCTGAAAATGGTTGAGAAAACAAGACAAGACCATTGGACACGACGAGACAGAGGACTGTGTTTGACCCATACCTAGGCTAGCTAAGATGATACAAAAACAGAGAGACAGATCTACAATAAATGTTAAAACAGAAACTTAAAACAGAAACAGAAAACACAATTAAGTCAGGGAGAGAGAAAAGAAAAAACAGACAAAATATACACTCGGTGGCCACCACTCATTCACACACCAGAACTGGATCCTACTACTGACATCAGGTCAGATTCCAGACCCCAGATCCTACTACTCACATCAAGGCAGATTCCGGATCAAATCCTGGCTCCCTGGATCCTACTACTGACCCCAGGTCAGATTCCGGATCAAGGACAGAGACGACATCTCGTTCTGTCCTGAGGGTCGGAGTCAACGGTTGCGTCCAACCTGTCCAATACCCTCCCAAGAGGTCGACCTACCAGAAACCGGCGGCTTCTCCAGGCGTCCGGTCGTGGCCTTCCGAGAACACAGAAGATGAAGCTGAGACACGTCTTCTCAGGAATTCTCTCTATCTCAGGAATTCCCCTCTATCTCTGGTTTGAGCGGAGTGGCCATGAAGGGAGGCTAAATTTGGACTCCACCAGTCTCACCTTGGAACTCCAGAAAATCTCGCTGGGGCCTCCAAATGTAATACCTCAAGTTAGCGAGAAATCACAGAGATCAAGGGAGACCAGGAGTAAAGATCAAATTGAAGCCATTTCTTTCTTTCTTTCTTTTTTTTTTTTTTTTTTGCGGTACCAGGGATTGAACCCAGGAACGTTTTACCTCCAAGCTACACCCCCAGCCCTATTTTTTTTTATACTTTATTTTGAAACTGGGTCTCACGAAGTTGCAGAGGGCCTCACTAAGTAGCTGAGGCTGGCCGTGAACCCAGATCCTCCGATCTCCACCTCCCAAGTACTGGGATTACAAGCGTGTGCCACTACGCCCGGCCCATTTACTTCTTTTAAGCTGGCGGCCAGCGGTCCAGAGTGGGTCTCAAAGAAGACTCCAACAGCTGGGCATTGGAGTCAAAGTGAGCAGGGTTTTTAAAGGCATACAAGCATTTGTAACTTAAATACTGATTTAAAAATAGCACATTCAGCTTATGCCATGGTTACATAAAGGGTTACATATATCATCAATCTATAACCAATCAGCTATTTCCAACTAAACTCTAAGTGGGAGGGGGTTTACTTATCAGCAGAAGCTATAGTAACAGAAGCCAAACATTACGCAGTTATTATTATCTCTGGGTGAAAAGTTCAGTAAAGTTTAAAACCTCTCATTTTGGCAGAACAAACTGTTGCTTGGATTACAAATTTTTCTTTTCCTTGGGTGGAGTTCTTCTTGTTAGCTACTCTCAGCAGAGATGGGGGTTCCTGTAAAATGGAGTTACTTCTGCTTTTATACTTTGTCTTTACAATTTGAGGCCAGCCTCAGCAATTTAACGAGACCCCCAGGAACTTAGAAAGATCTTGTTTCAAAGATAAAGTAAGCCGAGCGTGGTGGCACATGCTTCTAATCCCAGTACTTGGGAGGTTGAGACAGGAAGATTGCAGGTTCAAAGTCAGCCTCAGCAACTTAGTGAGGCTGTCAGCAACTTAGTGAGACCCTGTTTCCAAATAAAAAATAAAATGGGCTGTGAATGTAGCTCGGAGGTAGAATGCCTCTGAGTTCAATCCCTGGTGCCACACATACAAATAATTAAAGAAAGAAAGAAGGGCTGGGGGTGTAGCTCAGAGGTAGAATGCCCCTGGGTTCAATCCCCAGCACCAAAGAAGAGCCTTTTGAATAGATTCTACTGGTCAAGGTGTTGCCATAAATTTATATGGAACATGGAGTCCGAGTGGGAAGCCTAGGCGGTGAATCAGGGAAAACTTTGGACTTCCTGCACTAGAAGGTGCTTCCCAGATGAGAGGGGCGGGGGAAACTGCAGACAGACGACCACTCTGACCAGTAGGGTGTCCGCCTGCTTTGCCACTTCTTTGCAATCTGCTCTGTGACTGTTCTCCTTGGTCCACTGTTTTCTGTTTTGTTTTGTTTTTCCAGAACTGGGGATTGAACCCAGGGGCATTCTACCTCCGAGTTACACCCCACCCCTATTTTTATTCTTTATTGTGAAACAGGGTCTCACTAAGTTGTAGAGGGCCTCACTAAGTAGCTGAGGCTGGCGGTGAACCGGCACCTGTCTCAGCCTCCCAAGTACTGGGATCCACTGATCTTTTAACTCTTCTACTGTGAGCGAGTCAATCCTATCTCTGAAACCATGTTCTTCCAAACACCCACTTTATAAAACAGTGTGGGCACTTGTTACAGGAGGAGTGAAAGAATAAGGATGGACGGAGCGAAAGAATGGATGGGCAAATGAACGAGTGTGGGTCACACTAACCCAGCGCTGCTGAATCTGAGAGAAGCAGGCAACATCCCCGGAACTGGTGCTCTTGGCGGCTGCTCTCTCACACCTCTGTCTGATAACCAGCATTTGGGGGTGAGGATGGAGGCTGACCATTCTGAATTTGTTCCTAATGCTTGAAGGGTCGCTCATCAGAATGCGTCAGTCCTGAATATTCTGCACCGCCATACCAAAGCAAGACAAAACGGCCACGAAACAACACCCCCAAAACGATTCAAGGTCAGGCATGGTGGTGCACGCCTGTAATCCCAGTACTTTGGGAGGCTGAAACAGGAGGATTGCAGGTTGGAGGACAGCCTCAGTAACAAGAGCAACTTGGTAAGACCCTGTTTCAAAAATAAAGAATAAAACAGGGCTGGGGGTGTAGCTCAGAGGTAGAACACCCCTGGCTCAATCCCCAGTACCCTCCCCGCCACACACACACCCCTATTCAAGAACACGCAGAGGACTGAAAGTGTCCACCCTCAGCTAGGTGACATGCGCTTCTAGCCGCGATGAGGGTGTCGTCGGCGACTGTGTTCACCGGCTGGCCGAGGGGTAAGCCAAGCTAGCGCTGGGGAACGAGGCACCGGCCGGAGCGCGCCCCGAGGGCGGCCGCGGTCCCCGCAGTCGCACGGGCTGCGGGGCAGGGGCGGAGCCTGGGCGCGGCAGGGGCGGAGCCTGGGCGCGCCCGCGGGGCGGGGCTGTCACGTGAGAGCAGCCGGAGGCGCCGGCGCGGAACTGCGCAGGCGCGGGCCCCGCCCCCTTGTCCCGGCGAGTTAGGTCCGGGCCCGGCGCGCGGCGCGCGAGCAGGCGGGCGGGAGCGTCTCTTGCGGCGGCCGCTGCGCGCCGTGCCCGGCGAGGCCGTGACGTCGCGGAGGCGGGGTCCAGCGCGGCGCAGGTGAGGATGCAGGAGAAGCGGCCGCGCGCGGGCTGAGCAGGTGCGGGGCCGGCGTCCCGCCCCCGGGCCCTCCCGGCGCGCTGGCAGCCCCCTGAGAGCCGGTCGGCGGCGGCCCGAGCCTCCCCGGGACGACGCGCCTTCCCGGGCCGCGGCACCCGAGCGGGGTGGGCCAGGGGGCCGAGGACGAGGCGTCGAGGCTGGGGACCCGGCCCCTTCTCGTGCTGCGCACACTGTGCGCCGTAGCTTGCTCGCTTCTGTCGCAGAGGCACCTGTTCCCCCTCTTTCAGAGGTTGCAAACTCAGGATGTTTATTGGGGCGGCCCCAGCGTAAGTTTCAAAGCACCCTGCCGAGGCGTGGGAAAGAGACGGGCCAGGTACGCACGGAGCAGCCCATCCTCAGCCTCGTTGCAGGGGCAGGGAGGTGACCCCGGAGGTGATCAGAGGCGAGGCCAGGACGGTGAAGACAGCCTGGCTGTGCAGAGGGGCATCCCGCGGAGCCAGAGGAGCCTCTTACAGCCTACCACACCGTGCTCTTTCCACAGCCCAGTGACCTGGACCTCACCTTGGTTTTTTGGTTTTGTTTTTATTTGAATGAATTTCCTACCAGCTGGTAAATAATTTATTTAAAAAGAAAATAATTAGGATTTATTTTGAAAAGCATCGTCATGAAGCCAGGTCATATGGTCTTTGATGCTCCTTACTTTGGCCCAGCCCGGGAGACTTAGAATTGGAATTCAGACTGCAAACCCTGACTCCTAAGAAATACTCATTGGTACTAGGCATGGTGGTGCACACCTGTAGTCCTAGTACTTGGGAGGCTGAGACAGGAGGGCTGCAGGTTCGAGACCAGCCTCAGCAACTTAGGGAGACTGTCCACAAACCTAGTGAGACTCTGTTTCAAAACAAAAAATAAAAAGGGCTGGGGGTGTAGCTCAGTAGAATGCCCCGGGTTCAATCCCCTGTAAAATACACTAACACACAAACACACACACACACACACACACACACAGTCATTGGTCAGAAAACCCTCCATTTTATGTACAGATAACATTTGGGGTAATCATTGACTAATTGAGAAATGAGGAAGAATTATGTGTCATATCTATGGAACTCTTTGTAAGGTAGCTTACGAAGTAGCTCCTATACATTTAAGCCTTGATTCTTTCATCTCTACAGAAGATGATTCAGGAATTGTTCCCATTTTATATTCAAGACAGTGCTTTGTCCAGGTTCATACAGCTTATAGGAATTACAGTTAGAACTCAGTTATTCTTGGGTCTGGCCTTCCCCTATTCCCCTCCTTAATAAGGGCACACCATGGAGTTGAGGCCCTATGAATTATTGTTCCTGAGGGGGGGCAAAGGACATTTCTGACAGTTGTCTCATCAGCTTGTGTGGCACCTGGAAGGTTTGGTTAGGGCTGGAATTCTAGGGTTCAAGCACCAGGCTTTGTCAGTGTCTCAGAAATCAGGCAGCTGGGTATTTGCCTCTTTGAGAAATGTTGAGCAGAGGCTCCAAGTCTCCCTTGGCTGAGGCTTGTGTGGCAAGAACTATAGGGCTGCTGTGCAGGAAGCCAGCCTCACCTCTGAGCTCAGTGACCTCTGGCCCTGCGAGATTGCAGCTGGGTGGTGCCCTTTGCCGCCTCTGGCACTTCGAGTACAGAACACAGTGTGGGGCTGCTGCAGGGGTGGCATGGAATATGTGTTGTAGAGCGGGCAGATGCAGAGAGGTGAAGGCAAGCCAGGTTTCCCCAGGTCTGGGAGGCAGACCTGCAGGGACACAGCTGGAGCAGTTCAGTGTTTTGTGTCTGTCCTGCTGTCATAGGAGAGTAAGTGAATCTGAGGCCTTTGAAGAAGAGAAAGATAATGTGGCCTTACAGTTCTCTAATATGTTCTGCATTGCATGCTGCTCTCTTAAACATTCTTTACTACAGCCTTTCAAAACGCCATGGTTAGCTGGGCGTGGTGGCGCACGCTTGTCATCCCAGTACTTGGGAGGCTGAGACCCGAGGATCTGGGTTCGCGGCCAGCCTCAGCTACTTAGTGAGGCCCTCCGCAACTTAGTGAGACCCTGTTTCACAATGAAGAACAACAACAACAAAATAGGGCTGGGGGTGTAGCTCGGAGGTAGAATGTCCCTGGGTTCAATCCACAGTACCACAAAACAAAACAAAATGCGATGGTTTTTGAGAAGATATTGAGGTACTGAGGGATGAGTGAGAGCTTAGGATTTGGTCCCGAAGCCCAGTGTCTTTTGTAGTGTAATGTCACCCTTGCCTTCCTCTCCACACCCATATAACTGGGCCCTGGCAGGAGACTGTGCAACTGAGGCGCAGAGTGGCTAGATCATTTGGGGCCTCTGCTGCTTAGGATGCCTTCAGAGACAAGGACCTCTCCCAGCCCCGCAGTCCTCACCCTTAGCCGTGTCTCAAAGCTTGCCAGCAGCCAATATGCTTTGTTGTTCCGCTTTGAGCATCTGTTCAAAGCTTTGAATCTGGCATCTGAGAGGAGGGCTGAGCCAGAGCCTGACAGACAGTCACCCCAAGGAGCCAAGCTGAGGTTGGAAATTGTGGCAGGTAGGTGATAGCCCACTGCATGTGACTGGTTCTGTGGTATGTGACATTGGTGGCTGGGAGGGCATCTCCTATTGCTCATGGGTGCTGGGTGCCCGTGTTCGCACATTGCTAAACTGGCATTTTCGGGTTGTTTCTTTAGTATCTAGAATTGACAGGGCCTTCTAACTGTGGGTAGGAAAAGTGCGGACTAGCTTCTCAGCTAAGAATGGGCAATGTAGCCCTTAAGAAAACATTTGACTTTGGTTTATAAGCTGTTTGCCAAGGACTGGGCCTGGAAGAGGCTGGTGTTCTCTCCAGGCACCAGATTTCCCAGACCCTGTTCAGAAGCAGTCTTGAACTCAGTTTGCTTGAAGCCAGTAATCAGGTTTCAGGACCTGCAGGGCCCCTTGTCCTGAGCCCCAATCCCTACACTGTTCTAGCTTTAGAGGCCTCTGGCCCACAGCTGATTGCTTGAGACCCAGAGTGTCCAATGCAGAATAAACATTCATGGACTGGGAGCTGGGAGACCCAGACCTGAGGCCCAGCATAGCCACTGACAACCTGTCCCACCCCTGTGACCTTGAACCAGCCAGCCCCTTCTCCGGGCCTTAGTTCCCTCGCTTACTCAGTAAGGGAAGAGAGGAACTAAAGCCTTGATGGGAGGAGATGAAGTACCCTTCCAGCCTTGGTCACTGGGGGCCTGAGGCAAGGAGATTCGTGTGTTCTCCTAGTGTCTTTTGTCTCCCTAAGCCCCCGTTTCTTCCTTCTCCCCTGTCTGTGTCAGGCCAGCTCATTCTGAGGAGGGAGGGTTCCCTGGGTGGGTGGGGCCAGGCAGGTGTACCCTTGATGCTGAGAATATGATACTGTCTCTACTTGTTTCAGACATGAATTAACCCACCCAGTGCTGATGCCTTATTTTATTCAGACTTTCTCAGTTTCTGCCCAGAGGCAGCTCCCTGAGCAGGCAGGAATTCAGCCCAGGGAAGGAGGAGGTGAGGATGCACACCTGGCAGGAAAGCAGTATGACAGGTGCCCTCATGGCTTCCTGGGGCCCCCTCAGATCCCTGTAGCTACAGTCACAGGTACATGAGAGTCGGCTGGGACAGTGCTAGCTGGGACGACCTCATGCATTTTCTACTTCCTTCTCTATCTGTACAGATGAGGTCCACACCCAGAATATCTACATAGCTTATGTCTGAGCACCCTGCCAGCAGCACTGGAGCTGGGACACAGTGTAAGGTCACGTACACTTCAAGGTTGAGTGTTTTTTTTTTAACATCAGGACAACCCTGATGATAAAAATTATCCTGTCCAAAATTATCTTCCACACAGAGCTGAAATTGGATGGTTCCGACTCTGCCTCACTGTGGAGTTTAAAGAGTAAAATTCATTTTTTTTTCATTGGACACGTAATGCCTGCTTGCTGATCAGGGTCTGGTGTTAAGTGCTGGGGTGCAGGAACAGGTAAGACAACAGCCCCTGTCCTTCCTTAGTTGTGCCCACCATATTGTGGAGACAGACATATAAGTAAGTAAAGTATACGAAGTCCATTTCCTCAGTAAGTAACGATGTGTGTGTGTGTGTGTGTGTGTGTGTGTGTGTGTTCTTGTATACTGTAATCAGAGGTGAGTGATCAGTCAACTGGCACAATTTTCAGGAAAGAATTTGGAGGGAAAATGTTGTTTGTGCCGAGTGTTATTTGTTACAAAGAAATAAGCATTTACTTAATGGGCATGGGTGGGATGGGCATTCCAGGTAAAGGAAACGGTGTGAGCAGTAGTACCGCCTTGCTTGTGGAGTGGTCTGGTTGGGGAGGGAGCCAGAATGGTGGGCTGAAGCTAAGCCCAGTGGGCTGTGTCAAGAAGTTCATTGTGAGGCTCTGACACCAAGGGAAGGATGTAATCAGGTCAGGGTGTGTTAAAATCACCCTGGCTACAGCACGGAGAATAAACTGTAGAGAAGCAAAGTAGAGAACAGCCAAATTCAATGCTGTGGCTATTGAAGTAGGCTAGGTACAAAACAAGAGGGGCCTGGGCTTGGGCGGTAGCAGTGAGATGTATTTTCTAAGGTGGACAAAACTTCCCCACTGATTTTAGGTGTGGGCAATGAGGGTGAAAGAAGTCAAGCGTGACTGCCGGTTTCTGGCTTGAGCAGGTGGCTGGACACTTGTTTCATTCGCTGAGTTTGGGGGTGCCAGAAGAGAAATTGACGTTGAGTGGAGGGCCATTTTGACACGATACAACAGATATATGCACATATAACCCCAAGCAGAAGCTTTGAGTCACAGACAGAAATGGGGACTTGGAAGTTGATGCAAAGGTTGGGGGCAAAGTGCTGAAGGAGGTGAGGTCACCCAGGAAGGGAGCATGAGTTGAGAATGCCACCAGTGTGGCAGCAAAAGCACAGGCAGGTCATGGATAGAGGGCAGGCGAGAGTCCTTGGTGGTGCCAGCTGGCTTTCTGGGCATGGGGTGAGGCATGGGCAAAAGAGCAGGCTGCACAAGGAGCCACGGAGGAAAGAACATGTCCCTTTGACACCATCCCTGTGACACATGGGCTGTATTAAGGACTTTGCTTCATTAGCACGCACCGGATAGCGGAGGGGGAGCCTGTTGGCACTTGGGAAATGTTATAGTTTGCATGACTGCAAATGACTCAAAACTTTGCTCAACTTTTTGAAGGGCTAGGGGGCTTTGGCAGCTCTCCATTTTGATGTTTTCTAGAGATTAACTGTTGGCAGCTGCAAGAGCCCCAGGGTTCTGTGTGGCCTGCTCCTGCCTATGCAGTGACTAAGCTTAGGGGCATAGGCGCCACTCCAGAGCCCCACCTCCAGCCCCCCCCCCCCCCCCCCCCCCCCC
>PVJS01018726.1:0-16835 GCA_004027185.1 Glis glis | reverse complement strand
AATGGGACATGGGGATAAATGGACCCAGCATGGTCAAGGGAGCCCAGCTTGTCCCCCAAGCCCCAAATCTTCCCCGATCAGAGCTGCCACGGGGATCTGCCACAGCTGTTGTTTGTGGTCTCATCCTGCTTCACCTTCTGTGGGAGAAGGAGGATCAGATAAGCCCACAGCAGGGAATTGAATACTGTAGCTGTCAGGTGGGGGCTGGCTCTTCTGTAAACAACAGACCCTTTCCGTAATGGAAAAGGGATGGGAGGGGGAAGAGAAGGGACATCTGGTGGATGGTAAATTTCCTTTAGTGCAAACATGGTTTGACTGTATCTGATGGCTGAAAAGTAAGTTGATCTTTTTACATTCTCCTTAAGACAAAGGAGATAGTACCCCCTGACCTCCACACACCCACTCCTGAAAGTGCAGTGGGGCCAGTGTGACAGTAGAGAGACTACGAGCTTTGAAGTCCTGTTCCTGTTCACCCTGGCCCAGGTGGCAGTATGGATACCTGCTGGCTCTGTGACAATGGGGAAGTTACTGAACTTCTCTGAACCTCAGCATTGGCAGCTGCAAAACAGGGTAATTTCTGCATCATAGGACTGTTGAGTGCATGAAATTAGGCCATGTATGTCAAGTGACACGAAGGAAATTTAGGGTTACTGGCCTCCTGCTTCTGTTGTCAGTGGTCTTAGAGGCCCATGTGGAAATGTATCATTGTATTTAGACATTAAAGTTTCCTCCACCCAGCCTTTTTTTGTGGGTGGGGATAACTGATCTAGGATCCAGGGTCTGCTCAGGCTATGCTACAGGTTGCAGCGGTGGTTTATGCTCCAAGACATGCCAGGGTGGGGGTTGCTTTGTAGCTCTGGGGGTTGGCTGAGGGGCTGGACCTGTGCCTGGCTGGATGTTCCCAGAAGTCACTTTTCGCTGCTTATCATTGGCAGAAGAGCCAGCTGCTGGGGTCCCGCTGGGCAGGGGTGTTTGTGGAGAGGCCTGGCTCACAGGAGTGCTGGGACGCTCTGAGAATGAGGGCTACCTCCCCAGAGGGGTGACTCTCTGCTCGCACTTTTTGGATCACAGCTGGAGTTGGGAGTGGGGAATAGGGGTAGAAAACAGTACCCCTGGCAGTTTTAAAACCCAGGTCTTATACCCCAGCCCTTGACCTTGTGGTAGGAAGATGGAAGCCTTTGGGATGTGGAAATTTGCATTTCATGGTGCATTCAGCACTGTCTGTCCACAGTCCTCCTGCTCCTGCTCAGGCTTGGTCAGCCCTGGCAGGACCAAGCCCTTCCACCCTGCTTCCTGTGTCCTGCGCCGGCTCCAAAGCCACTTCCTCCCCATGCTTCTGTGGCTGCCCAGACCTCCCTTGTCCTGCACCTCTGCGACCTCCTGTGCATACCTTGCCCAGGCAGCTTCACCCTCCTGCTCACTTTCCTGTTAGTTGTGTACCAGGTCTATCTCCTTGAGGATTATGTATCAGTTCTTTTTATATCCTCCCAAATTGCCATTTATTGAATAGGTTAGTGTCGAATAATGTTTAGAAATAAATGTTGAGTCCAGTTGAATTGGATTCCCTCATTATACTCATGAGCACACAGGCTGGATTCCTGCAGATGGGCACTGGGGAAATGCAGCCTGTTTGCCTCCAAGTGCAGCAGGGGAGTGTGGGAAAGATGTAGAGCTGACTGTAAGGGTCCCCAGGCTTCCTTAATGCATTAATGTGTCCTAGGAGTCTAAGCGAGTCCATTTGTAGAGGAGCTGTAAGCTGGCCTTTGTACACTGACACAGAAATATTTACCACGTCTGTGATCAGACACCACTCATGTGGTCCTGAATCATACGCACCTGTCAGAAGTCCAGAGATGTTTTAGGAACACGTAAAGGTGCAGACAGTGTTCAGGCTCTGCGGAATCTCCTGTTTATGGCAGGTGGGCGAGAGCGGAGGTTTTTCCTCCTAATTGTTCTGTGAACTATACTCCAGTAATGTGTAACTTTGCCACATAATAGAATTGGAAGCAAGTCTGTGGAAGGTTCTTTCCTTCTTGGCCCCAGGACTTGGTTGTCTGTAAGTCATTTTCCTCATTATTCAGCTCTACTGAGTTCACGTCACACAGTTGTGAACCCATTGTTTAGGGACTTCATTTTGAACAGTGTGCTTATAAGAACATTCCTCTCTCCCAACAGTAGTCCTTAGCAGCACCCCCTTGCCCCTGAACACATATACCCACCCCTTCTTTTTCCTCTCCCCAAGTATAGAGATGCCAGATTCTTCTTCCTTAGCTGCCATGTTCATTTGGTCACCCCTTGCCTGGAAGTTTTCTTTTATTTCTTAACTCAAATCTGAACTTTCTAGTCTGGCCTACTCTTTTCTTCCCCAAGTTGTCACCGCCAAGTGACTTCCTCCCACCTCACTGCAGTGCAGCCTCACAACCCCCTCCCCCAGCTAGATCTTTGGAGAATTATTGTCCAGGTCTAGTCCTGCAGGGGCGAGTTGAATCTGAGGTTAGGTGGGCCATGCACAGCCCTGGCCTGTCCCCGGTGATGTAAGCACACAGAATCGGGCTGAGGCGCAGGGAGAAAGGCATCAGCGTAAGTCGGATCCTAGGATGGCAGGAGAGCCAAATGGAAGGGTAGTGTTTTCAGAAGGAAGGCTAGTGGGGTCCCTTCTGCTGACACAGGGGTGTGCTGCTTCCAGGGCATGCCACCCAGAGGCATGAGGATTCCAGCTGAGGGGAGCCTTACTAGTGAGGTGTCCAGCCCCAGCTGGGAACAAGGCTGGACTCCAAAGGACCCGCCTGGGACAGCCTCCCCTGAAGCTGACACCATGGCGCCTTGCTCCTTCTGGCCTAACATCTGCTCCCTCAGGCTCTTCTTCCACCACTCAGCAGACGTCAATGCTGTCCTGTCCACCGAGGGAAATGTCAGATTAGATACGGTGTTTAACAGTGGCCATCTCTTGGTGGTGGGTTTTGGAGGATATTTGTCTTTTAGCAACTGTGATTTTATGAATTGCTTCTTTTTAAATTGCTTTTTGTAGCTAGCGTGGTGGGACACCCCTGTAATCCCAGTACTTGGGAGGCTGAGACAGGAGGATTGCAGGTTTGAGGACAGCCTCAGCAAGTAGTGAGACTCTCATCAACCTAGCGAGACCCTGTTTACAAATAAGAAATAAAATCGGGTTGGGGGTGTGGCTCAAATTTAGAATGCCTCTGGGTTCAATCCCCAGTATCACACAAAAAATGTTTTTTGTTTTATTTTTACCATAAGCCTATTTTATTTGTATAATGAGTAAAAAATAAAGCTATTCTTAGTTGGAAGAAGTTTACTGAGATTGCCTGCCTACCATGAGTGAGGCCCTACTGGGCACTCACTGGGGCCTTAATAAATAGAATATGGTCCTTGTTTCTGGGGGAATTGTCAAACTAAAGAGGAAGATTAACGAAACAAATGTTCTCTGAGCCGGTCGTGGTGGTGCACGCTAGTAATCCCAGTACTTGGGAGGCCGGGACAGGAGGATTGCAGGTTCACGGCCAGCCTCAGCAACTTAGTGAGGCCCTCTGCAACTTAGTGAGTGAGACCCTGTTTCAGAATAAAATAGGGCTGGGTGTGTAACTCGGGGGTAGAATGCCCCTGGGTTTCATCCCCAGCACCACAAAATCAAAGTGTCCTCCACTCCCAGTGGAGAGAGCTGTCCAGCTGTCCAGGGAGGCCTAGCTGAGCCAGGAGTGGTGAGAAAAAGAATGAGGAAGTATCACGCCTCCAGGGGTCATGCATGGCAGAGCATGCTGAGCAGGGGACCACCACCTGCGGCTTGAGCAGAGGGAGCAGCAAGAGAAGGCTGTCCTTTCTCTGCCATTGCTCCTGACTCCCTGGCAAGCTCCTTGAAGCACTAATCTGCATGTGTCTGTCACATCCCCAAGCTCTGGTAGAGGCAGGTGCTGAGCAGCCCTCCTCCAGTCTCATCTCTGCTGCCGCGGCCACCACTGCTGCTGCTGCTACTTCTGCTGCTGCCACCGCTGCTGCTGCCGTCCCTCCTCCCGGCCTCCTAGCCGGCTGCCTGCCAGTGCATCGGAGCCTTGCGCAGGAGATCAGATTCCAGCTGTCCTGTGGGAGCAGTGACATCTTCCTTCCTCTCAGTCTCCAGAGATGTCTTTCCTCCAGGACCCCAGTATCTTCACCATGGGGATGTGGTCCATTGGTGCTGGAGCCCTGGGGGCTGCTGCCCTGGCCCTGTTCCTGGCCAACACAGACATGTTTCTGTCCAAGCCCCAGAAAGCAGGACTGGAGTATCTGGAAGATATAGACCTGAAAACACTGGAGAAGGGTAAGTAGTGACCCTGCCAGGCTCAGTACTTTTCCAGGGTGCTGGGAGGCAGGACTGCTTGGGTTTTGTTTTCTCTTTCTTTTTTTTTCTTTTATTCTCTTCTTTCTTCCTTTCTCTCTTTTTTTCTTGAAGAGAAAATACAACAACATTAGAGAAGATTTGGTAACACTTTTTAAATTACCAGAAGTTCCATTATCCTAACATCACTATCATTTTTATTTTGGCATCTTCCTTTTCATGTGTATATATTATTATATAGTTGTGATCTGGTATAAGCTACTACTATTTTACCCTTTATCAAACTCATTGTTCATTCTCTATCTATAACAATAAATTGCTCTATAATATTTAGTAATGTATTATACCATCAGTTAATAAACCAGCTTTTCCAGAAAATGCTCTGAGGAATTCCAGGTTTGCAGTCTTCCCCCCAAAAAGGAGACCCTGAGTCAAATGAGTCTCAGAAGCATTTTTTTTTTTTTTTTTGCGGTACCGGGGGTTGAACCCAGGGGTGTTCTACCTCCGTGCCACAACCCCGGCCCTATTTTTTATACTTTATTTTGAAACCGGGTCTCACGAAGTTGCGGAAGGCCTCACTAAGGAGAGAGAGAGAGAGAGAGAGGGAGAGAGAGAGAGAGAGAGAGCTGAGGCTGGCCGTGAACCCGGATCCTCCGGTCTCCGCCTCCCAAAGTACTGGGATTACAAGCGTGCGCCACCACGCCCGGCAGAAGCATTGTTTATCCTGTTCCCTGTCCTGATGCTCAGCACAGGAGTTTTGCTTATTGAAGTGGGGGTGTCTACATTGCTACTGGTACAAGCATGCTCAGCCCCCATCTATGATGAAGCTGCAGCACAGAGGCAAGCTCTTCATGGTCACACTTCAGAACAGACCACCGTCTGCCTCCCCTGGGGGACCTACCTGGAGTCCATCATGGGCAGCTGAGAGCCACGCACTCCGAGGTGGGAGGTGTGCCTCCCCCCGTGTGTTCTCAGCATCAGAGCTATAGCTCAGTGGGGGTTCAGCCATGCCCAGATGTGGCAGGCGAGCTTGACTGGTGGACAGTGGGCTCATTGACTGGGTGGTCTCCAGGTTACTGTCCCAGAAGGAAGCCATCATCATCTGTTCAGCAAGTGAGGAAGCTTGTTAGAGCAGGGCAGGCCTGTGATCGTGCAGACACATGGTAGGTCACCTCGGTAAGGTGCCGAGACCTAACCCAGACTTTCCCAGCCTCATTTTGTTACACACAATCTCCCCCACTTCCCCTTTCCCTTTTTTGTTCACATAACATCCCACAGGGAGCTGAGTGCCTGTGGTAAATACTAAAATAATAAGGGTTTGTACTTACTGAGCCCTCACTAAGATGTTAGCCTGTGACCAGACACGGTGATGACACTTTTATATTCATCTTTTAATATGCCTTGCAGCCCAAGGTGGAACTATTAGATATCTGCATTTTACAAATGAGGAAGCTGAGGTCCACAAGGACAATCGCCTTTCCAGGACCACACGGCTAGATTCAAACTCAGTGTGAGCTCAGAGCCAGCCTTGGACTACAGCACTACTCTACCCAAGCATGTCTCTGTGGGGCTTTTTCTACCCTGCTCTGTTAATAATATTGCAGTTAACGTATTTAGGTAAAAAATGTTTTTAAATTTCTATTAATTCCTTTGAATATGTTTTTAAGAGTAGGAAGTTTTGGTGAAAATACAAGACTTTTTCAGTTTGGGCCATGTTTCTGCCCTACTTGATTGTCAACATGTCCAGCGACACTAGACAAAAGGGAATGGCCATTTTTCCAGAAATATCACACTTTGGAATGTTCCATTTGAAAATAGATTTTTATGAGGGAGGGATCTTTGAGTAGACAGTAGGATCCTTGAGCTTTATGAACTTTCCCCAGGAAGATGAATATCCCGTCTGTTTTCTCCTTTTCCCACATGTGGAATGCCTGTCTAGGTCTTCTCCCAGGCCTGGTTTCTGACCTTGGCTTGGCTTAGCACAGGACATGAGCTGCTTATGGGTCAGAGCTGGGCTGGCCTGAGCCAGGAAGAGATACTGAATTTCCATTTCTTCTCCCTTAGAACCAAGGACTTTCAAAGCCAAGGAGCTCTGGGAAAAGAGCGGAGCTGTGATCATGGCTGTGCGGAGGCCAGGCTGTTTGCTCTGTCGAGCGGTAAGTACGTTTGAGGATCTGTTCAGAGAAAAGGGCACCAGCAAGTGGGGCCCAGAGCCTTTCCAGCCAGAAAGAGGCCCGCAGGCCCACTTCAGCCTCTGTCAACACTGACTGCTCTCTGCTCTTTGCTCCGGTATTTCCTTTGACTCAGGCTCTGCTCCTGCTTTTTAGCAACTCTCCATCTCCTACTGGGGTTCGCAGTAGATCTGACTTCCCTCTGATGCTTCGGAGCCTTTCACCCTGTGTTGTGGCATCTGTGTCCTGGACTACCTTCCTGTTTAGTCCAGAGCAGCAGTGAGGTCCAATTCTGTGTTCCTAGCACTCAGCACAGACACACGCTTCTGGAACTGCATTGCTACTGATGTGGGCATGCTCAGCCCCCATCTGTGATGAAACCACAGCACACAGGGAAGTTCTCAAGGTCACACTGTAGAGCAGACCTGCCTGTCTACCTCCCCTTGGGGACCCATCATGGACAGCCAAGAGCCACACACTCCATTGCGGTGGCTCTGTGTGCCGTCCCAGGATCTGTTGCTCCGGGGGGTCTCGGTCATACTGATGGTGTGGGTGCATTTGGCATGAGACACTCTCATGAAAGTTGGAACTCACTGACCTGGAGGTCTCTAGGTTGGTCCTTCAAAGGGAAGCCATTGTTGTCTGCCCAGTAAGCGATTGCTGAATCACAAATTGCCAGCGCCAGAGGGAACTTTGCAGTGATCCAGGCCCAGCCCTGTCACCTTATAGATGGGTAAACTGAGGGCCAGAGTGGTTTGCTGGCCTGTCCAGTGGGTAGCTGAAGCCCCAGGTTCTAAGATCGCTCCTTACCTGTGAGAAAACTGGGCAACAGTACTCCTGACATGGCTTTCCAAGTCGCAGCTTTGACCCTGTCCAGGTTATCGCCCAGTTTCTCTGGCTGCTGTGCCCAACCCCGAGGGATTTCCTTTTCAGCCCTGCCGATCTGTCTCCTGATTGTGCAGTGGGAGAAGCCACTTCACACCCTCAGGGCACTGCTGTGCTTGTCATCTCACTGGCTCCTCACCAGATCTCCTGAAAATGCAGCCTGTCATTACTGTTCTCATTTTGCAGAGGACAGAGCAGGGGTGACAAAGCCACATTGTCTGGGAGGTGTATCAATTTCCTATCACTGCCGTAACAAATTGCTGCAAACTCAGTGGCTTTAAACAACACAATTACTGTACAGTTCTGGAGGTCAGAATTCTGAGATGGAATCCAGACACATTCTTCCGCTCCTCCTGGAGGCCCTGGGGGACAATCCATTAATTTGCCTTTTCCAGCTTCTAGAGGCCACCAGTGTCCCTTAACTTAGGCCCCTTCCTCTATTTTTTTTTTTTTTGTGGTACTGGGGATGGAACCCAGGGGACTTCTACTCTGAGCTACACTCCCAGCCCGATTTTATATTTTTTTATTTGGAAACAGGGTCTCACTAAGTTGCTGAGAGCCTCACTAAGTTGCCGAGGCTGGCTTCGAACCTGTGATCCTCCTGTCTCAGCCTCTCAAGTACTGGGATTACAAGCGTGCGCCACCACGCCCAGCCCCTTCCTCTGTTTTTAAAGTCAGCTACTCAAGTCATCTTCACATTGTATCCCATGGTACTGACTTTTCTGCCTCCCCTCCCACATCAAAGGACCCTGGTGACTACACTGGACCCACCCACATATCCTAGGATAATCTTCTTAATTTAAGGTCAGCTGATTCACAGACGAAATTTCATCTCAGTCTCCTCAAGTAACAACATATTCACAGAGTCTGGAAATTAGGCCGAGGACATCTTCAGAGGGCCATTACTCTGCCTCCCACTGGAGGTGCAGTTGAAACTCAGGGTGTTTGATCCCAAATCTATGATGCCTCCAGACACCAACATGGAGGGGCCTGTTATGACTTCATCTCTTGAGGCCAGGGGAACCCAGAAGGTTCCAAGAGCAACACCTCTTGCTAATTGCACCCTGTTTTCTTTTGCGCTGGCCTGTGCCTGGGAGAGCATTTTGTGGAAACTTACAGTTTCCAGAAAGATAGGTGGATGCCAGTCTGGGTTATTTGTTCTGATTTTTCCCCCAGTGCTAGGAATCGAACACAGGGCCTTGGTCATGCTAAGCAAGCACTCTACCAATGAGATACATCCCCAGCCCCAGTCTGGGTTATTTGGAGAGGCTAGGAGAGGAGGTGTATGACTCAATTTCCATTTCACAACTTTGTACAGTGACTTATCAACAGGAAAGAGCCCAGGAAAAGCCAGTGAAACTTTTTTATCTGCAGCAGATGGTCTTTGACCACGTCAGATACTGTAGTCCCTCCTCTCTGCTCTAGGGCAAAATTTGCCACTCACCGAAGCTCCTGATAAATGTATTATAATCAGTTCTGCTTCACTAGCTATCCTTTTTGTTGTTGTGCTAGAAAATAGATGAAAATTTAAATGTAGCTGCCACCATATAGCGGTATTTCTGTATTGGAGGTGAGCAGGCTACATTTAAAAGTATTTCCTGCCAGTTGTTTAACTCTAATGTCTAATGTGAAAAAGCAATTTGTTTTTACCATCAAAGTTTTAGTGAGCCAGGCGTGGTGGTGCACGCTTATAATACCAGTACTTGGGAAGCGGAGACAGGAGGATCCGGGTTTGCGGCCAGCCCCAGCTACTTAGTGAGGCCCTCTGCACCTTAGTGAGACCCTGTTTCAAAATAAAGATTAAGCTGGGGGTGGAGCACAGGTAGAATACCCCTGGGTTCAATCCCCAGTACAGCAAAAAAATAAATAAATAAATAAATAAATAAATAAATTTTTAGTGAGACTCGGGCAGTGTGGTTTATTCGTCCAGCACACAGTTCCTGAGGGCCTAGGATGTCTGTCCTGCTCAGCTCAGCTGCATTCTCCCCACCGTCCACCTTCACATCTTCCACCTGGCGTTTAGTACCTTCTCTCCATCCAGCCGTGTTCTAGGCACGGGGCGGTCCAAGCGATGGAATACATAGTTCTCACTAGGTGATACCTTTGAAAGTCTAAGTGACAGAACTCAACTAGTGGCAGCATGCAGACGAGCACAAAACAAGTAGCCAAGTGGGAAGTAGAACATACACAGAGAAACGGGGCTTCTCAGAAGGCATGGTAGCGCATGCTTGTAATCCCAGTTCTTGGGAGGCTGAGACAGTAGTATTGCAGGTTCCAGGCCAGCCTCAGCAACTTAGCAAGGCTCCTGGCAACCTAGCCAGACCTTGTTTCCAAACAAAAAATAAAAAGGTCTGGGGGTGTAGCTTGGAAGTAGAATGCCCTGGGTTCAATCCCTAGTACCACAAAGGAAAGAGAGAGAGAGAAAGAGAAAGAAAGAAAAAGGAGGAGGAGGAGGAGGAGGAGGAGGAGGGGGAAGGGCTTCACTCCAGACTGGACAAGCCAAGAAGAGCCTTCCCGAGGGTCTAGTTTGCGCTGGAGAGAGAAAGAAGGCCATAGGAGGGGAGGGGAGCCCACTGGGCAGGAGTGCGGAGGCCACGGCAGCATGGCCTGTGTGGCGGGTGGTACATGGGTCCTTGGGCTAGTTTGGCTGGTGCCAGAGAGGAGCTGGGAGATTAGGTAGCAGAGAAGCGCTATGGCTGGGGAATAGAAGACGTGTTTGGGCGCAGCCTCACAGTATGGCTGCCCCCCAGGCTGTGGTTGGGACACCCCGACAGGAACCTAACTCTCCTTCCCACTGTGGAGAATACACGAAGCCTGGGCTACACAGTCCTGAATTGTTTCTGGCCTTTCGTTACCTCTGTCCCTCTCTGTTCAGTGCTATCCATGCTGTGTGGGTCTGTAGGGAAGAGAGGCTGTCGGTTGGCAGCAGAGCCCCCGGAGTTCATGTCCTGAACCCCTGACTTCCGCAGGAAGCTATGGACCTGTCCTCCCTGAAACCCAAGCTGGATGAGCTGGGCGTCCCCCTCTATGCGGTGGTGAAGGAGCAGGTCAGGAACGAAGTGAGGGACTTCCAGCCCTACTTCAAAGGAGACATCTTCCTGGACGAAAAGGTGCGTGTTCTGTGAGTGTGGGACACAGACTGGTGGGGACTGCGCTCAGCTCTGGAGAGTTCGGGGGCCCAAGTGGAGTGTAGCAGGGAGCTGGAGGCCCAGCCTCCCCTTCAGCTGCCCTGAACTTGCAGGGGCTCCCCCAGCCTCTGAGCAGGGCACAGTCAGACACACTTGAAAGTCGTCCTCTTCATTATTCCCAAAGCCCTTCCCTCCAGTGTGGCCCAGGACGGTGGGAAGTAGCCCATGGTGCAGGCGGGCCCTAGCACAGACCCCAGACCCTTCAGATGCATCACAGCTATGTGGCCTTACCCTGTGCTCCGTGTCTACAGAATGTAGCATTGTTGTGGTGTAAGAACGGCGAGAAGGGGAAGTCAGTATTTCCTAGGCCGGGCCTGCCTCGAGGCCAGAAGCTGAACCCAGGGCGAGCGCTTGCCTAGCAAGTGCCAGGCGCCAGGTGCCGTTCCCAGCACCACCAAAAAAAGAGTAAAAAACGATGTTTTAAGAAGCCGAACGTGGCAGGGTGCTCGGTGTCCTCAGCAGTCCAGGGTGGTCCTGGTGGGAGTTGTGTGTGCGCCGGGTGGGGACAGGGTGGCAGCCAGCAGGCTTGTCCTGTTGGGAACCTTGCCTCCCTGGGGAGGGGAGGCACAAAGGCTGCTCATACAGGTCATGTCTTTCTCACTCCATAGAAAAAGTTCTATGGTCCACAAAGGCGCAAGATGGTGTTCATGGGACTCGTCCGTCTGGGTGTGTGGTACAACATCTTCCGGGCCTGGAATGGAGGCTTCTCTGGAAACCTGGACGGCGAAGGTTTCATCCTTGGGGGAGTTTTTGTCATGGGACCAGGAAAGCAGGTGAACACTCAGTATTTCCTTGGAGGTGTGTGGGTGTGTGTCTGTCTGTGAGCACAAGCCCAGTCAGGGGCGGGGATGGGGCCGACTTTCCCTATTCACGGTCTCCTGGCCTTCCTTTCAGAAAGCCAGAGAACCTGAGGAAAGGAAGGGAGGGTAGTGGCCATTGATCACGTGTCTGCTGGCTCCTCACACGGTCTACTCACCTTCACCTGTGAGCAGACAAGGAACCTAAGACTAAGGGGACAGTGACTGCACCCAGGAACATTGGGCACCCCAGTTTTCCAACTTCAAGTTCTGTTTTCTATGCTAAAAAAAAGAATCATTGTATTGTTTATGAGCTACTCCATTGGAGTGTTCCCAGGATGTCAAGGCTGGACGATGGAGACAAGTGAAAGCAGAAAGAAGGAGTAAGAACGGCCCGATGAGGGGAAGCGGCAAGGAGGTGTGGGGAGACCATGCTTCTCCCTGGGGAGGGGTGTCTTGGTGTCAGGGCTGTGCCTGGAGAGGCAGCCGGCCCCTCTGTGGACAGGCTGTTGTGGGCCCTGGTTATGAGGATCCAGTCAGCATGGGGACTCGAGAGGGAGGGCGTGGAAGAGGAGGGTGAGGTCTCTGTGGCCCAGGAGGCAGGTGAGTGGGTGCCCCGTGTTGGACTAGGGGCAGTGCCAGCAGAGGCCGGTGGACGTATGGCAGGGACCAGGCAGAGTAGAAGTGGGCAGAGCACGGGAGGGAGACCTGGAGACTCTTGGCCTTGACTCCTGGGAAGCTCTCTGCCAGCCTCAGGCATGGCATTCACATAGGCAGAAAGTGTTTTATTTCTGGAGAAAGACAGGGTCTGTCCACATGGTTGGGTCTCACCACCAATGTTGACGACTGCATACTTTTCCCAATTTGGGAGAAACAAAAATGGGGATAGAAATCCTCAGATTTTAAGCTTTATTTCTGATTTCTTCCTTTTACACTTCAGTACTGCTCTTGCTCATCTGTATTAGAACTTGGCATTACATGACGTCTGATTTAACATAGACCGTTTTGCTAGTTTTCTGGTAACTACATCAAAGTGTATAGGGTTCCCTCCCCTCCTACCTCTGCCTTCCGGTGGCTTCCAGGGCAGGGTTCCCGCACCTGCCAGTCTTTTCTTGCCCAGCGGTGACTCATCTGGTGCTTACGGGCCAGGCTGGCACATCCCTGGTGTTGCTAGGTGTGCTGTTTGGCTTTGTTGGCTCTCCTTGGAGTTTCTGGGCTCCCCTCCCTGGTGGAAGGCTAACTGGGCTGGCTGAGCGCTGCGCTCACCGCAGTTCTTGGAGTAGAGCTTTTGCCATCCCACTGTGCCAGGTGCTGCTCAATCCTTTCTGTTTTTGTTTTTGTTTTTTTATAATTATAAAGCATTCAGTGCAACTTGGTGGGAATTTTTAATTTTTGTAATAATAATCCATAAAGCATACTTATTTATTTTTTTTATTTTTTTGGGCGGTACTAAGGATTGAACCCAGGGGCATTCTACCTCCGGGCTACACCCCCGGCCCTATTTTTTTAATCTTTATTTTGAAACAGGGTCTCGCTAAATTGTGGAGTGCCTCACTAAGTAGCTGAGGCTGGCCGCGAACCCGGATCCTCCGGTTTCCTCCTCCCAAGTACTGGGATTATAAGCGTGCACCACCACACCTGGCTAAGCATACTTATTTTAAAGAACTATATATACACTATGGAAAATTTGAAAACAACAAAACAAGGGAAGGGCAGGGGAGCCTTCTTGTGAGCTTAACTTCCACAAACAACCCTTTGGAACAGAGGTGAATGGCCTTGGCTTTTTTTTTTTTTTTTTTTTTTTTTTGCGGTACTGGGGATTGAACCCAGGGGCATTCTACCTCTGAGCTCCACCCCCAGCCCTATTTTTTATTCTTTATTTTGAAACAGGGTCTCACTAAGTTGCAGAAAGCCTCACTAAGTAGTTGAGGCTGGCAGTGAACCTGCGATCCTCCTGACTCAGCCACTTGGGATTACAAGTGTGTGCCACCATGCCCAGCCAGCTTTTTTTTCTTAGAAGTTGATGTCTTACTATATTTTTTTTTCATTTAGCAGTGTATCATAAACATTTTCCCATATTATTATGTGTTTTCTCAGTATTTTTACTGCCTGTAATATGCTTTGTTGAGCAAGTAAATATAATATCCTGATTTATTTCCCTGTGGTCACCACTTTTTATAAGTCTCTATAAATAATATCACAACATATTTACAGATTTGGGGGGATTGCTGGGGATTGAACCTGGGGTACTGTATCACTGAGCTACATCCTCAACTCTTTCTTTAGTGTTTTATTTTGAGCCGGGTCTTACTCATTTGCCAAAGCTAGCCTCAAACTTGTGATCCTCCTGCCTCAGCCCTCCAAGTAACTGGGATTGCAGGTATATGCCACCATGCCCTGCAACAGATGTCTTAAAATTATGAGTTCACAGAAGCCGGGCGTGGTGGCACACGCTTGTAATCCCAGTACTTTGGGAGGCAGAGACCGGAGGATCTGGGCTCGTGGCCAGCCTCAGCTCGCTCTCTCTCTCTCTCTCTCTCTCTCTCTATGCCTGTCTCCCTCTCTCTCTCTCTCTGTCTACTTAGTGAGGCCCTCTGCAACTTCATGAGACCCAGTTTCAAAATAAAGTATAAAAAATAGGGCTGGGGGTGTAGTGCGGAGGTAGAATGCCCCTGGGTTCAATCCCCGGTACCGCAAAAAAAAAAAAAAATTATGAGTTCACAGATATAATGGTTAAAGACCCTAGCCGGGCATGGTGGCGCACACTTGTAATCCCAGTACTTGGGAGGCTGAGACAAGAGGATCGCAGGTTCTCGGCCAGCCTCAGCTACTTAGTGAAGCCCTGTGCAACTTATTGAGATCCTGTTTCAAAATAAAGAATAAAAATAGGACTGGGGGTGTAGCTTGGAGGTGGAATGCCCCTGAGTTCTATCCCCAGTACCGCAAAAAAATAAAATAAGCTGAGTGTGGTGGCGCACCCTTGTAATCCCAGTACTTGGGAGGCTAAGACAGGAGGATCACAGGTTCATGGCCAGCTTCAATTACTTAGTGACCCTCTACAACTTAGTAAGACCCTGTTTCAAAAACAATAAAGAATAAAAAGTGGGGCTGGGGATGTAGCTCAGAGGTAGAATGCCCCTGGGTTCAATCCCCAGTACCGCAAAATAAATAAATAAGTAAGTAAGCTGGGCGTGGTGGCGCACGCTTGTAATCCCAGTACTTGGGAGGCTGAGACCGGAGGATCCGGGTCTCGGCCAGCCTCAGCTACTTAGTGAGGCCCTCTGCAACTTAGTGAGACCCTGTTTCAAAATAAGGAATAAAAAATAGGGCTGGGGGTGTAGCTCAGAGGTAGAATGCCCCTGGGTTCAATCCCCAGTACCGCAAATAAATAAATAAATAAATAAATAAATAAATAAAATGAAATGGTAGCTCAGTGGTAGAGTGCTTGCCTATCATGCATGAGGCCTTGGGTTTAATCCCTAGTACTAAAACAAAACAATGCCCCCCACACAAACTCTTTAACAAGAATTCTCCAATGCTGATCTCAAACACATTTAACCTTTTTTACTACTTCTTTAGGATAACTTTGGGGTGTCCTATGCCTTAGTGTATTTTGCTTCCAGTATCAGAAGAGTGGCCTCTTCCAGTTTCTTAGGAAGACTAGAGAAGAGGAGAGAGTGGGTCTGCCTGTGAGAGAGGGCCATGCAGCACCTGTGAAAGGCTGACCGCTGAGCTCTGCTTTGTCAGGGTTTTCTGTTAGCTTCTTTCTCTTCTTTTCACTGGTGTGTTCTCGTGCCTTCCTCTCTACCTGTAGATATCCTGGTTATCGTCTGTCCTTTATCACCTGTGAAGCCCTTCCTAATGCCCTTGTCATGATTCACCACTCCTGGCTTGCTGCTCCCATAGTGCCCCTTGTCCAGACCTGTGATGTGGCCTTCCCTGATCTACCTTCCCCAAAGGCTGAGCTCCTGCAGGTCAGATGCCAGGCCTGAGTTGGATCTGTGGTCTCTGCGCCTGAGCACAGGGCTTGATGGACAGCTGGCTCTCAGAGTCTGTCTCAGGAATGAAGGACTCAGAATGGGCACTAACGTTCCCTCTCGTTTCCTTTTTAGGGCATCCTTCTCGAACACCGAGAAAAAGAATTTGGAGACAAAGTGAACCCACTTTCTGTTCTGGAAGCTGTGAGGAAGATCAAACCGCTGACTCCAGCCTCAGAGAACAAATGATCACAGGAAGCTGCCCGGCTCAAGGCTAACCGGGCGCGCCTGTAGTCATGGGATGTGCTGTTTCCACTCACGCCCAGAGGAGTTAGGAACCCACTTAGATTATTATGGATTATTAACTATGTACTCTCACCATGGATTAATGTATTTCAATATTGTTTTCTGTATAGTCCCAGTAAGGCAAAATAGGCCCCCAAATAAAATAACTGACAAAATCTAAGAAACTACTAAGGATTATTTTAGGTAACACCTGGAAATATGAGCTTTAAAGTTGATTGCTGCAGCTCGTTACAAATGTGTATGAGGTTTGAGTACTTTTATTTGAAATTATTTTTATTTTCATGCCTTTGAAAATCTAAGTAAGTTGGGGCTGGGGTATAGCTTGGTGGTAGAGCACTTGCCTAGCATGCGAGAGGCCATGGGTTCTGTCCTCAGCACCTAAAAAAGAGAAAAGACCTAAGAAAAGGCGATGATTGATCTGAAGATTAGAGAGTATGAGGCTCTGGCTGGTGGTGTGTTCCTACTAGTGACTTGTTATATAATGTCAAGATAATACTCATTTAAAGGAATGGTATGTCAGGATACTTTGATAAAGGTGAATAAGAAAGTGAAATATCTTGTTTCACCATCTGCCATTCTAACCTCAGTGGTGTGTTTTTCTAGGATTATCTCTGCCTCTAATAAAATTATGCACCAAAAATCTCCTGTATACACCAGTTTTTCTGACAAAAGTTTATAATAATAAAAATCCTTACCATAAAGTTGACTGAAAGTGAAAAATAAATCTTCTTCAGGGTATAGAGGGGGCAATGTAGTTCTCATCATCTAAGAGGTTTGCAAATGGTCCGAGAGATTCATCCCACCATGCATGTGTTCAGTGATTTCTCTGTCTTTCCTGAGGAAATTAAAGTATGGTGTTTAAAATTGGTAGCCGGTCTTTTAGCCTAATATGGCAAGTCAGGAGGAGGATGAACAGAGAGAGAATGAAATATGACTTAGTTGATTTGTTGTGTTTGGATTTTGTCATGTAACTATAAGGTCAGCAGAGTTCTAGAGGAGCTCCAGGGAGTCTCCAGCAGGGTAGCAAAGGAGGAGAAGTGTAGGGATGGTGTCAGTGGAACAGACTGAGGCCCAGGAGGAGAAGTGTAGGGATGGTGTCAGTGGAACAGACTGAGGCCCAGGAGGAGAAGTGTAGGGATGGTGTCAGTGGAACAGACTGAGGCCCAGGAGGAGAAGTG